>JAOPJM010001604.1:8239072-8250142 GCA_027124095.1 Muusoctopus leioderma
TGTGTGTGTGTGTGTGTATGTATGTGCCTCTACTATCTGTATGGGTTACTAGTGTGAACTAAAGTGTGTGAAACTGACAGAACTGAAATTCTGCATTTTGTTAGCGCCTTATCTAGCGAATCGTGTCTGTATTACCATATTGATTAACGGAAACATTGAAAGTATGTGGAAACTATAAATAGAGAAATACGAAATTCAATGAAATATACTTACAGGGATCCATGTCTGTAAAGTAAAATAAGTTAACGGTAGTAAAGTGAAACAGTAGAATCCAGGAAAATTAGTGGTGCGATCTTCTTACTCGCGGGGAAATAACTTATTCCACGTCGAGAAGATGTTTACGGGAGTAGTAGTAGTAACGGGTTGTTGTTGTTGTTGTTGTTATTGCCAGTAAGCACATCCAATGAATGCAAGGCTTTCATATATATATATTTTCCCCTCCTCCCCAATCTCTTCATTTCCTCAATTTGTTTTATTATTTGTGTTTCCTCTCTTAGCAATTCTGGATTGCTGAGGTTGTTGCATTGTGAGTGATTTTTATATTTACACTCTTTGTACACCCCCTAGTAACATATTCCAATTCGCACGTAGCTGCGTGTTCAGTAGCTACTATTCTTTATCTCTTTGTTATGCATAGAGATAATAGATTAAGGTAGAAGGCTTGAATTGAAATGTTTAATACTGGAAATTAATTTCGTCTTAGGCCCATATGAAATAATTTAACTATAGTAATTATTTTACATGGGAGGAGGGAAGAAGAGTCATCTTGACTAGTAAGACTGGTGTGGTTGATTTTCGATTTGAATGAAGTAATACAGAGAGCTTCTCTGTGTCTGCTAGACTTGTTAGAAATTGCAGCCAAATTTCTCTCAAACCACACTCAATCGTTTTATAAGGATCACATTAAATGATGTAGTCTGAAGTACTTTTCGCCTAAAAAAAAAGAAAAGAAAATATTTTACATATTTCATTGAAATCCATACACCTCATCAATTGTGGTAGCAGCTGTCAGTTTTATATAGGTCTGACAGGCGCTAAGTACAGCTAACATGGAGTTAAACAACAACAGCAACTGTTTAATGACCCCCAAAATGGTCTGGGCGTCATGACAACTCCTACATTGATTTACTTCGCGAAGCACAAGCCAGCTGATTTTAATTTATATAATTATATACACATACATGTGCGCGCGCGCACACACGCATATGTATACTCTTTTACTTGTTTCAGTCATTGGACTACGGCCATGCTGGGGACCCGCCTTGAAGGGGTTTTTAGTCGATCAGATCGCCCAGTACTTATTTTTAAAGTCTGGTATAAGAATACAGCGATGCGATTGGCTAAAAATGACAGAAAAGTTCAATCTTTAAAGGGTTGTAACTTTTTTATTAATTTTTTTGTGGAAAAATTATTTGTGATTTTCGTTATTGGCATTCAAAACCACATCTATTAAAGACATTTTCAAAAATAATTCCTGAAAGTTTCTGAGCAGATCGACAATTTACAATGTCCTGTAGTCCTAGATATACTCCTAAAAAGACGGGATAGTCACGACTGGAATGTTTTCGATCATAGGTCGGTCTGCTGCATCAATGTTGACCTGGGGCTAAACGTAAAACTCACTGCTCTTAAATGCTTGATAATCGACGATGTGGGTTTTACTGACTTACAATACTCAAGTCTCTCCTGAAGATGGTAATCTGTTGTTAATCGCTCGTTGATTGATGCAGCTGACATGGAAAAATAATATCAAGCAATTTATTTTATGTATATTAACACTCCCGCGAGATAAATAAACACAGATCGATATAATCACAATGTTTCCGATTTAGAGTAAAATGAAAATGAGATTGTGTCGTGTTCATGGGTCTCTTTTAGTATTTGGGTGGTGTTGGTGGTGGCGGCGGCGGTGATTAAAAGCTTTATAATTTTAGTTTGAGACAGAGAGATGCTGTTTGCGCGGCTAATGCTTCAGGGAAGCAACGGTATAAAGGCATTAGTAGCGAAGCTACTCAACCTATAAAATCAAAATAGGATGGCAAAACAAAACTCTGGAAAGTTGTCTCTACAGCAGTGGTTCTGAAACTGAAAAACACCAGGTACCCCCAAAATATTAGCGAAATTTTTGCCCCATCCACTTTATTTTTGAGAAGACGAAATAAAGAGTTTTCAACCATATAATTCTTCTTTCTTCGCAATGGTTTTGGATAAGCTTAACACGTTGAAAGCGCAATATACATAATTTTACAGCAAGTAAAATATACACCTAGAAATAAAACCTATAATAATGTTAGTTATGTTTATTGACAAGGTCATCGATTTGTGGGGCAAATGTTTGTCAAGGCAAGTTGCATATCACCTTCCACCTGTAGATGACTTCTGTATTTCGTTTTTATACTTGCTAAAGGTTTAGCTTTTAATGGTTTGGTCCAAACCATTAAAAGAAAGAAAAATGTTCTATATATTAAGAGAAGAAGTACCAAGCCATTAAAAGAAAGAAAAACACATTCTATATATTAAGGGGAGAAGTAATCAGAAACTATTAAAACTCGCTCTTTATTAACTTCCTATTTAATTTATAACACAACTCTTGTGTTCATTCACAAAAGTCCTACATCTCTCTAGTCGTTCTCAGATCTTACAGTCAGACTATGTTAGTCTATGTTTCGCTGATGAGGTCTAATAACATCTAAACATGGCCGGAGTTGTCTTGGACTGCTAGCGCCCACTTTGCTATTATGTTTTCATGCAACGGGTGTCTCTCGGTATTATTTCCCAGTCATTCTTTTGATTTATACCGCCACTCTGAGTTCATTCACAAAACCCCTCTATCCCTCTAGCAGTCACGGCTAGACTATGCTTCACTGATAAGGTCTAATAAGACCGAAACATACCCAGAGCGCCCGCTTCACTATTATGTTTTCATGCAGCAGGCGTCCTTCGCTATTATTTCCCAGTCATTTAATTTATAATGCCACCATTTGTTTATTCACACAAATCCTCTATCTAGTTTTTCTAAGATCTAACAGTCACGATTAGACTAGGTTTCGCTGATGAATTCTAATAAGACCGAAACATTCCTGGAGTTGTCACCAAACTGCCAAATATCAGACTCATTACTCACTGCCTTCTATATTTAATACATTTTAAATAATTACAAATTTCGGGCTGTATGTATTCCCCTGTCGTCACTTCTTTTTGTAATTATCATGTAGAATAGCATCGAATTTTGGCAGAGTCGTTAGAGCGTTGTTTAGAATGCTTGGCAGTATTCGTTCCGGCTCTCTGCGCTCTTAGTTCAAATCCCACCGAGGTCAACTTTGCGTTTCATCACTTCGGGGTCGATAAATAAAGTACCAGTCCAGTACTTGGCTCTATTCCTCCCCCCTCTCTCTCTTTCTCTCTCTGGAAGAAATCGGCTGTGGTCAGGCCCGGAGAGGGGGGGGGGGGGGAATGCGTTAACGCCAGGTTTAAATATAAATGCCCAAGAAACGACACCGTATGTTATGACGGCGCCCCTACGTCTCTAAAAGGAGTTAAGGGCTCGGAATCGGAGTCATGTTGAAAATGATTGTTCTCAGTACTCTCATTACTAAGAGTGTGAGTGATTAGTTGTAATTAATTAAAATTTCTTGGATTACTACATTAAGTATATCAGCACCCACTTTACTATTAGTACTTGCAATATCAAATACTCAGCCACCATCAGATAAACTAAACTATTCATTAGCGCACTTTCCCCAATATTAAAACTAACAACAGAACTTCGCTGTATAAATTAGAATACGCAGATGCTATCACATCCTTCTCTGCGCAATATTACTTGTTTTTTCATATTAATATCACGAAATTTCCAATAATAATAATCTTTATCTATATCATTATCAGATATCTTTATAGCTTTATATAGAGTATTTTGTAATAGGAAACATCGTTAATATTATCATAGATCTGTTGCTTTATTGGATATGTGAGGGTTTTATCTATTTTGTTTTTTTTACAACTATTGAGGTATATATTATCATTTAATTTTCTAATATTTTTCATTATATCTATACCATATTGTACATTTTCAGTATAGTAGAGGAAGGAAATACACGTTCTTTCTCTTTTATTCCATCTCTCTCTCTGTCCTCCCCTCTCTCTCTCTGTCCCTCCCCTCTCTCTCTCTCTCTCTCTCTCTCTCTCTCACTTTTCTCTTCCATCTCTCTCTCCTTATCTTGTTCTCTAATTTTTCTTCATTTCTCTCTCTTTCCCCCCTCCGTCCCTCTCTCTCTATCTCTCGCCCCCCCCCCCTTTTACCTAACTCATCATATGTGATGTACACAGGGCGGCGGGATGATAGAAACGGCAGAGCGTCGAACAACATGACATACGGTATTTTTTTATTACGACAATTAACATTCTGAGTTCAAATCCTGCCAGGGTCGACTTTGTCTTTCATTCTTCCAGGGTCGATAAAATAAAGTATCAATTATGTACGATCGTCGTGATCTAATCGACTATACCCTTTCACCAAATCTGAGGCCATGTGTCTAGGTTAGAAATCAATATTTGTGATGTAAAAGGCGGTGGCGTAGCAGAAGTGGCAAAGCGCCAGACTAAATGCTTCTCATTGTTCAGTTTCGTCACTCTACATTCTGAGAGATCCAATCACACTGCATTGATTTTTGCCTGTCATTCCTTGATAAAATATGTACCAGTAATATACTGAGGTTGGTTGAATCGAACATTATAACCGCTTTATAGGATCAATTGGAAGATTATATCAGATCATCGTAATCGAACCAAGGAAACTATGTTTCCGTTGGTTTTTCCATTGCTGAATACTACCTGTCGATCGCATCTCCTGACAGAAACATCACCGTATTTTTTAGTGTGTACTCATTTGCAGCTGAGTGGACTGGAGCAACGTGAAATGAAGTGACTTGATCAAGGACACAACGCCCCGCCTCGGTCCTGGAATCAAACCCACGACCTTATGATCATGAGTTCAACATCCTAACCACTAGGTTATGCGCTTCCACACACTACAACAAAATATACCCTACCCACATTTTATTCTGTAAAGTAGACCATGTGTCTAAGAAAGAAACCAATATTTAGAGTGCAGAAGTGAAATCGATATAGTCGAGATCAGCTCCTAGTAAGATTTACTAGAATTAGCGATCCGGTTTCGAAATTCGGTCATAGCCGTAACTGTTGGACTTCAATAAGAATATTACGGTGGTGTATTGGCAGAATTGGTAGAGCATCAGACAAAATGCCTCGTGGTATTTGTTGTTCCTATTCTTTACGTTCCGATTTCAAATCCTGCCGAGGTCAACTTTGCTTTTCGTCCTTCTGGGGTCGATAAACAAAGTACCAGTCAAGTACTGGGGTAGATTTAATCGAATTACCCCCTCCCCTCTACACAATTTCTGGCCTTGTATCTATACTCTTTTACTCTTTTACTTGTTCCAGTCATTGGACTGCGGCCATGCTGGGACACCGCCTTGAAATCGATTAGATCGACCCAGTACTTTTTGAATCTGGTACTTATCTTATCGATCTCTAAGCCGAACCGCTAAGTTAGGTTTCCAAACAAACAGATACGGAGACAAACACACATATACATATATATATATACGACGGGCTTCTACAGTTTCCGTCTACCAAATTCACTCACAAGGCATTGGTCGGCCTGAGGCTATAGTAGAAGACACTTACCGAAGGTGCCACGCAGTGGCACTGAACCCGAAACCATGTGGTTGCAAAGTGAACTCCTTAACCACACTGCCATGCCTGCGCCTATATATATATATGTATATATATATATAATCAGCTTCCACACAACTTTTGTCAACCAAATTCCACTCACAAAGCAATGGTCAACCCTAGGCTACAGTAGAAGACACTTGTTCATGGTACCATGCATTGGGATTGAACCTGGGGACATATGGCTGCAAAGGAAACTACTTAACCACAAGGCTATGCTTCTGTCTATGAAGAATATTTTTTAATACAAAAAGATTTTCCCCACATAAACAGTCAAACAGTCTTGGTATTTTCTACAACCTTCGCACTGACCTTCACCAATATTCAGACAAATCCCAGAGCCATCACAGACACTTATCATCTTCATTGAAGCTACACAGAATATCTTTGTGATGCACAAATGCTTTTCTTTCTTTTGAAAATGTACAAAGACAGAATGGTTCAGTCACAAATTTCCTATTTAAAATTCAGAAAATACAGTAAGTTCTTTTAGTTTCAAGGAGATTTATTTCTGAATATCCTTGATTACCAAAGCATGAAGATAAATCTTATCTAAGACAATTTATCAATTTGGTTTCCTCTTTTGAAAATCAAATGATTTATCTCTCGGCCATTTGTCTTTAAGTGATAGAAACAAATTTCAGCTGGTATATGATCTCTAAATACAGAACCAGTTATAAACCGAAAAAAGAAAAATATATATCTTATATGTTTGTTGCAGAAGAATCATAAATACTTAGGAAATAGTGTTCTTTTATTTTTTTTAGTTTTATTGTCAGTTTTTTTGTTTGTATTTTCTTTTGTCCTAGTTGATGTCTATTGTGTCTAACTGGCTGCCTGGAAATGAAAAAAACCTAAAATATAAAATATATATTAGGAATAAACATTCATAATTATTTGTTGGTAAGATATTGTAATTGAAAAAAAGAAAAAGAAAATATAAAGAATATATGTGGCATGACAATAAGTAATTTAAGACATAAGTTAATAAAACAAAAAGTTGTAGACAACATTATCAATGTACATATACATTAAATATGCAAATAGACCCATCCAGCCATTTATCCATCTATCCATACATACATACGTACATATTTTTAATACATAAACACATACATACATATATACATACATATAAACATACACACACATACATACTCACATACACATATACATTCATACATACACATACATACAGACATAGATATATACATACATGCATGCATGCTCACATACACACACACAAACATACATGTGTACATACATACATACATACATACATACATATATACATACATACATACATACATACGTATTCACACAGGCATGATATGTGTATACCTTAGCAAATGTTTTTTTTTTATCAGGTACTCTCATCTTGTTGAAGACAAGCAATGGATGATTGAATTAATATGTTATTGGTCTACCAACTAAAGTGTCAATAATTTGTATCCCATCATTCTTAGTGTGCTGTGTCTATGATCAAGATATGCAAATCTCTCTGGTCAAGTCCTCTAGGCTGTATGGTAGTTAGCTACACATCGTGGGTGTATTACCTAATTGGTTACTCACATTGGTACAAGACCACAAGTTTTTGGAGAAATGATATATAATCGATTGATTTAGAGACAATGTGAGAGACTCAACTCATTCGCTTGACCTGCTAGAAATATCAGCTAAATCTCCTTACAATCACACCCTACCATCTTAAAATAGAGAAGAATAATGTAAACTTTGGATAATGTAGACTCTGATATACAAAAAGATGAGATGATGATGCCTTTTATTATATGCCTGCTTGATCAGGGCTAGCTTGAGGCTCTAAACAACAACAGCAACAACAAATAGTCCTTGGTTTATTGATATCACTCTTAAGATATGAATAGCAAAATAACATAAAGGTACATAATTAAAATTACCACAAGGTGTTTAGTCCAGAATAGTATTGTGTTACTCCTTCTGCAATATTTAGAGTATACTGTATAATTTATTTTTAAAATAGGCACAAGGCCACATATTTTCAGTGGGGATGGAATAGTCAATTAGATCGACTCCAGTATTTTACTGGTACACTGTATAATTAGCAAATGTTTTATTAGCTTCCTGTGATCAGTTCAAAGTCTGCATATTGACCTGGAGAACACAACAGGAACACACTCTTTTGTATTGTTCTGTGAAAACGATGAACTTGCTTTCTCTGTGAGTTCACTGAGATTGTTATGTTTAGCCCCCGAGTCCACTCTGATCCAGCAGATGCATGTTCAAATCTCACCACTGTGCACAAGCCAAGTGTGACTTCAGACAAGATCATCAGTCCTGACAATATCCCTTCCATTACACACAAACAATACACCCCCATGGTAGACCCTATCCTCACCAGACTCTTCAATATCTCTCTCTATAGGGATATATCCTGATGTTTGGAAATATATGACAGTGTTTCCCATTCCCAAGATGGCAATCTCTCTGATTTGCCAGCTGTTGTCCTATTGCACTCATTTCCAAAGATGATGGAGTCAGCCATTAACAACCATCTTCTTCATCATCTTGAAACTATCTCCAACCTTATTGACAACCAGTATGGTTTTCATAAAACCAGATCTACCAGAAAACCACTCTTCTATGTCAGTCACCAGTGGGCTCTTGCCATAAACAAATTTGGTGAAAAGAGCGTCGTTACCCTCAACATCAGCAAAGCTTTCAACCATGTGTGGCAAAATTTTCTGACAAAACTGCCTGTCTATGGGTTCCATCCATTTCTTGTCTCTTGGATTAGTGACTTTTTGTCAGATCACACCATTGCAGCATGTGCTGATAGAGCTCTCACTGACTCATATTCTATCAACTCTGGTGTGCTCCAGTGTCCGGTTTCTTTCCTCTACACTCTTCCTCCTATACATCAATGACTTACCTGCTATCACCTCCAATAACACCCACTCCTACATAGATGATGCCATCCTTCATTGGTCCCAAACCTCCCTCCCCAAGTGTCAGCCACATGCAACCTAGATACCTCATGCCAAAAATGCACTGACTCCCTGAATAGAGACCTCAAATGGGGTCATGGTAATGTTGCCTCCTTCAACAGTACAAAGACACAATCACTACACATACCAAGAAAACATTATTGCACCACACCAACCTACCTACCTACACAGGAACAGCATGCAACTATAATCCTCATGGTTGCTACAAATGCTAGATTTCACCATCACCGAAGATCTCTCCTGGTGAATGCACATCCTCAACATAGCGAAAACTGTATCACAAAGACTATGTTTACCTCACCGGTTTTGGAGGGCCTGCAAAGTCCATGAGCACAGCCCTTTCCTCTAGACCAAACACGATCAGACCAAACAAATAAAAAAAAGGCATTCCAGCAATAACCATCCCATCTTATTTTCAGACAATCTCTCCAGGACTAGATTATTTAATGTATACTTTTTCAACATGGGAAGTTATCATTTGAGAGGAATTTGTATGCTATTGCTTGCAGGTTGTGTGATCACATAGTGGCTCCTCATTGGCTTGGTATTACCATAATTATCTACAATGGTCATCCTTAAATTTTACAACGACATATTTGATCTTATTTTTACTTTACTCTCAGAAGCAGTTTAATTCTCTGGAAATTAGTTGTTTTTTTGTTTTTTGTCATTATTTCATTTATGTTTCCGGAGTCCTTTCAATAAAATATCTTAATTCATGTTAATCTGAAAATATTCTATTTAGTGAGGCTCCAATGCTTTGCAATGTATAAAGGAATTTTTCGGATAAAATATATTACAGAAACTAGTAGTTATATATATGGTCATTATATAGTCCTTGACAATTTTAAATTCTACATTTTAAATTTCCATAACTTTAGTTATGTATATGATAGAAATAATCTATAAAGAACATTTAGAAGCAGGGTGCATCTATTTTATCATCATCCATCAAAAACAAATTTATTATAATTGTTTATTAATTACAAAAAATAATAATAAATTCAACTTTATTTCATGAGGACATGCAGAGACTATTGCCTATTCAACGAAACCCCATATTCTGTAGATATCTTGTTGGCTAGGATAACTAATGTGATTCAGAGTATAACTAAAAATCAGCTGCACAATGTGTATCTAGAGCTTCAGATACGTACATGCAATGATGGTGGACATGTTGAAAAGTGACAATTTCAACTATAAATCTATTTTAAAATGTAATAAATTCTTTCACTTAAGCTTTTCACAGATTAATTCTACCATATATAGAACTAAAGTTATACAAATTAAAAATTGCAGAAGGATTTTAAAATGACCCTGTATTGTTAGTCTTAAACTGAAAACAATATTGATCAAATTTAAATAGGCAGGCTAAAGCCTAGAAGACATAGATTTGTTTGTCTGCAATTGACAAGAAATTCATAAATCACTAATGGGTAGGCTATGGCCTAGAAGAGATATACTGTTGATCTAAAATTGAAAATAAATTTCCGAGGAACGAAAGTGAAAGCTAAAGCCTAGATACTATTGATTCATTGGTCTAAAAGTGAAAATATATTCATCAAACACAAAGGAACAGACTATATAACCTAGATGATATAGATTTGTTGGTCTAAAATTAAAAATATATTCATCAATTACAATGGGTAGGCTATTGTTTAGAAGATTATAGATTGTTAGTCTAAAATTGAAAATATGTTCATCAATCAGAATTGAAAGTAAAATCATAAATCAGTATTGGGTAAGCTATATAGCTCGAAAGATATTTACTGTTGATCTAAAATTGAAAATAAAATCATGAATTCATGAATAACAAAAGCGAAAGGCTATAGCCAAGTAAATATAGATTTGTTGGTCTAAAATTGAAAATATATTCATCAATCACAATTGAGTAGGTTAGAGTCTAGAAGATATCGATTTGTTGGTCTAAAATTAAAAATAAATCCGTCAAATGCAAAAGTACTGTTTATAGTCAAGAAGATGTTACATTTTACTTGTTACAATTTCAATTATCAGAACAAGCAAATATTGCACACTTCATAGTTAGAAACTTTGTATCATCATCATTCTTATGCATGCTTTTTCCATGCACGTATGGGTTGGAAGAGGAGATATTTTAATTGAAGCAGTATTCTATAACTGGATGCCCTTCCTGTTGACAACCATTTACTTATAAGTTACTTATAATTAAGGTAGTTTTGTTTTCCCACTGATCTTTCCCCTGTCAAACCGCTAAAACCCGGGTACTTTTTACATGGAATATAAACAAAGTGCACCAGCAGCCTAAATGATGTCAACAATGAAGACTCTGGGTAGACAAACATAC
>JAOPJM010001604.1:8784997-8796714 GCA_027124095.1 Muusoctopus leioderma
CAGCATGGCCGCAGTCAAATGACTGAAACAAGTAAAAGAGTAAAAGAATATATATATATATATATATATATATATACCTTTGGAATTACAAACTCGAGGAAACAGTACCCAATACCAAAGTAGAGTATGATATATGATTTTGTTACTGAGATTACTCTCTGTTGCTATCGGAGTAGCAACAGAGAGTAATCTCAGTAATTAAATCATATATATATATATGTGTGTGTGCGTGTTATATCTCTTTTTCCCACTTCTCTCCCCGCTTTTGCTTGTCTGACACTGGACCACTATGATATTCCCAAACCTTCCTTTCTATCTTTAGTTCATATCCCACCGTTTCCTAAAGCTGTGTCCAATTAACGTGTCTCCAGTATATCTACAAAAGCATCATTCAACGATCGTATAGTCCTTCAGTCAGGCACTTTGCAAAGAATAAAACGACCATCAACTCTGATGCTTCAGTCTAACACTCACGCACATCACCAGTTCTTTTCATCCCACTGATACAATGATAGCCGGTATTCTAAAGTTGGAGCCATACAAACGTAATGTCAACTTGCACTAAATGTGCAAGTTGCTAAAAAGAAAATTTTAATACTTCTGAAAAATTATATTTTCAACATTCATATAATGAGACAAAAACATTTTCCAATAATTCTAGTGTGTAAAAAGTGATCTTGTAAATTCTTTAGATTTTGGAACCAAAAGTTAAATGCGCTATCTCTCCACAGCGCAGCCGACCCTATCCGTTCACTACGAGACTAACATGTTAAAACTCACATTTCATGACAAGGCCTAGGACAAAGTTTGTCTTTTGGGCATCGCTCACTATTACAACTAGGGAGCCAACTGGAGAGTCGTCTTGGCCACTTATAAGTTCATACTAATAAATAGATACATGGGCAAGTAGCTGGGAAAATAGATAAACAGCTGGACAGACAGAAATATAGATACAGATATATTTGTACCAAGATACTTACCCAGAAGTGTGGCGAGTTGAATGCTCTAGTGAGACAGCTAACAAATCCAAGGTAAATATAGAGAAACAGATAAATAGTAGATAACGTTCCGATAACTGACCTGAAGTGGACAGTATTTCTTTTAGTAACAGCAACAACGCGAAAGAAAAACAGTAATGCGATCGATCCCTGCCTGAAGTTAAAGCAAAACAACACAACTCCTCTTTCTCGGTGGGCTCTGTTAACGAAGCAAAAATCTCGGTGTTTACGTTGTCATCACTTATGTAGAAGTACTTGAGATATGTGTGCGTGCAATGGGATCATGTGTGTGTGTGTGTGTGTAAAGTGTTGCAAAGTCAGTATGAGATGCCCCAATGACTGAGTGGCTAGGATATGAACTTCCATTCTCGACTTAATGCTCGTGGGTTCGTCTCTCCTCATTGGTGTTGTGCTATATGCACTGGGCGAAGCCACAGAATCTAGATGGTCTTTGCTCCTCACATATTTCACAGCAGACGCAGAACAAGTTAGAACACACACGTTCCTCGTCTCTCTTTCTCTCTTTGTTGCTCTTTGAGTGTGTGTGTGAGAGAGAGAGAGAGAGAAAGAGGCAGGCTGACTCAGTGGTAAACGTTAAGTGCCAAAACGTTAAGTTATTGGTTTTACTCGTATCGCAATCAAATCCACGCGAGAAGAAATAAATTTATTAATGTGTTTATCTGTATATAAGAAATAAATTTATTAATGTATCTATATTTTTGTCTGTATATCCGTATTTCCATATGAGTATGTGTATTTTGATTAGGCTACGAATGATTTACTTAGATGTGTGTGTCTATGCCACTATATACTATGTGTAGGAATTTAAATGTGTGGGAAGGGGGATCTTGTGTATTGTATAAAATTCGTCTAGCTTAGAAGAATATGAATGGAGTCGAATATGTAACTTGATAAGCCTGGCAATTATGTGTCAGTAAGTAAACGTATGTACACGTGTGTAATAAAACCAAACTATCTGTATGTGTATATGCTTATGTGTACACGTGTGCGAAGGCAGACACAAGTTAAAGAAGATATGTGCTACGATTGTTTTTCAGATGTTGTCCAATACACACATATTTAAGAAATGTATGTATATGTGTACACATGTATATACACTTGTGCTTGTAAACAAACAGCTCATTTCATCTCAAAGACATTGGCCTGTAGTTGATGTAGTGGTGTGTGACACAATACGAAATACTAAAGCAAACTTCAATAATTTTTTGTGTGATTGATACATTTTGTTGGTGTTTTATTGATGATGTCCACTGTCATCGATGTTTGTTGCTGTTAGTAATGATGAAGATGAAAAAGAGGATGTTGTTAGATGCAGTGGATGGTAGAATCGATAGTGTACTGGACAAAATCTTTTGAGAATTTTAGTTGCGTTCCTTCATGTTGAGTTCAAATCCCATCGGGCTTGATAAAATCAGCACACCGTTTAATGTAAATGTTTATTTAGTCTTATAGAAAGAAAGAAAAAAGTGAGAAATTGTTATTATTATTGCTGTTGATATTATTGTTTACTGTTCTAAAATCCAAACACTTGTAATATCTTCGTAAGAAATCCTCAAAGCACAACTATCATTTGTTGTTGATTAATAATAAATGATGCTGCTGCTCAGAAAAGAAAGATACACAGTTAAGTAGAGAAACTGTACGAAAGGAAAAAAACGATAGAAAAGACAGAGAAAGGTAAAGTAATACAATGAACAGTGGAAGATTTTATTTTTATTTTGTTTAAGTTCTTTTCTCCTATGCTTGTTATGTTTTATCCACAAGTTAAGGTTATGATATTCTTTATTGTTGTTGTTGTTAAGCCCATATCGACCCCGATCAAGTAAGACCTATGATCAAAGGTATTCCAGTCCCATTTTTTTCCTATGTGCTGGGAACACAGGACCACATTATCCAACGTGTCCTTTTTTAAGACGGTAGGGTGTGATTTGAGGGAGATTTGGCTGCTATTTCTAGTGAGTCGATCGACCACATAGAGGCTCCCATGTCGGCTCGTATAGCTGTTATAGTTGCTGGCATTAATTTGGCGGTTGTTGTTGTTGTTGTCGCTGTTGCTAGTGTGCACATCGAATGAGTGCAAGGCATTTATATTTTTTCTCTTCCCCTACATATATTTCTTTATTTCCTCAATTTGTTTTATTATTTGTGCTGCTTCTCTTAGCCATTCTGGATTGTTGATGTAACTCTGTATTTCTTCCTCTTCGATGAGGCTAGCGAAGTTCACAGTTTCTTGTCTCCGTATTAGTGGTGATAATTTTAGTAATGTATATATATATATATATATATATATATATATAAACATATATGTCCGCGTCGTTGCCTCTACCACAGTCAACCAGCATCCCGCGCACTACATAACATCCTGAGCCAGCTGTGTCTCATCAACTGGTCAAGACGGAGGCAACCGGAAACACAAAGAACTAGCTATCAGCTAGTAGTAGTAGTGTGTGTGTGTGTGTGTGTATATATATATATATGTGTGTGTGTGTTTGTGTAACGGTTGTGATGACTGATGAAGAAAATGGTGTTTAGGGTAGAAGGAAGAGACTTATGGGTGGGGAATGATAGTAGTAGTAGTAGCAGCAGCAGCAGCACTGCTGATGTTAAGTATGTATAGTGGTCGCGGTGATTTTGATGAAAATGATGCTTAGCAGGATTGATGGCGGCAGTTTTGGTTTTTGGTGGCGGGATTGTAACATTGAGGAAACATCCCTCCTCCGACCGAAAAAACACTATCAGTGATTTTCCTTACATTTAAACCTTCCTCCACCCGCTTTTAATGTTTTCCTATACGCAGAACTCTCTGCCCCTCTCTCTCTCTCATGTAAGTCATTTGTTCACTTTTCTCTCTTGTTTCTTCGCTGCTTTTCCTATTTCTCTCTGCCAGTTTGAACGTTTCTGTCTTCTTACTCCGCTCTCTTTTTTCCCATTCATTCATTAATCGACAACTGAGTTGTTTATTTATCTCCTCATTTATCATTCTATCTACCTATCTATCCATTAATCACACTCTTTCCTACCATCCATCTATCAAAAAGTCAATACTGTTTACTAACTTCTATTTCTCTAGTTTTTCTCCCCCCCCTCTCCTCGGACCTTTCTCTTTCTCTGCACCTTTTCATATTTCTTTTATTAAAACCTTTTCTTACAGGAGACATGACCTTTGGAAAGACTTTGTATCGCAGACTTACCCAACTCATGAATGCACAGAAAAACAGACGTAAAGGTGATGATATATGTATGTGTGTTTATGTGTGTGTGAGGGCGCCCGAGAGAATGTACCTTTATAAATTTATACGACGTGCCAACGAGGGAGCCTCTACGCTGTCGCTCGGCCTACTAGAAATAGCAGCCAAATTACATTCTACTGTCTTAAAAGAACACAATGGATAATGTGGTTCTGAATGTACTTTGTCTGAATAAAAGACGGGAGGGTCGCGGCTGTAAACAATTTAAAAAAACTCATAAACGTTCCTTTTTTTTAACTTTTTGTTATGATTGGTCTGTCGGATGTGGCTGCACCCATGGCCTCTGCAGGCTCTCGGGGGCCAGTGAAGTAGATGTGGTTGATGTTCCTCTTGAGCAGCTGCAACTTGGCGGCTGCACGAAAAACTTGTGCAGGGTGTAAATTCCAGTTATTATTGGAGGTCAACTTTGCCTTTCATACTTCCGGGGTCGATAAAATAAAGTACCAGTCAAGTACTAGGGTTGTTGGCCTTGTGCCTAAATTAGAAACAATTATTATTATTATTATTGCTTTTCATTTTTCCTATTACAATTATTCCCCTTTTTATTCTTTCTTATTATTAATTTCCTTCTTATTATTCATTTCCTTTATCTGATTGTGCCTTCTTATTTTTATTTATTTTTTATTTATATTGTTCCTTCTTTCTTTCTTTTCTTCTCCTTAATATTATTATCATCAGTAATAAGATGCTATGTGTACGCGGAGGGAGGTAAATAGTAAAATTGTTAGAGCTGTGGATAAAGTCTCTTGATGTTGTTATTTCCATCCGTTTATGTTCTTTGTTCAAACAACGCTGGAGTCTATAAGAGTTGTTCAGTTTAATCAGCTGGTGTTGCGTCAATGTTAGAAAACCTTGTAATCAATAGAAAAGAAGAACAGACTTAGATATACCTCTTTATGTTCTGGGTTCCTACCGTAGATCAACTTTACTTTTCATCATTCTGGCATCAATAAAATAAATATCTGCAATGTACTGGGATTAAATATATCGAATACACCTGTCTCAAATAAGTGTTGGTCATGTGTGAAAAATTATGATTATTATTGGTTGACAACATGGACTGAATGATGAACTATTTGAAAGACAAGCACCAATATGCTGTTGTTGGTTATCCCCACGTCAGTACTGATTAAGTAGACATATGACTAAAGGTATTCACGTCCTGACCATCCCATCTGTTTTTTTTTTCTAAGGCCAAATACATCCAGAACAACATTATCTATTATGCCATTCCTTTTTTAAGATTGTAGGGTTTGATTCGGAGGATATTTGGCTGCTATATCTTGTAGTAGGTCGAACGGCCGTTTGTAAGCCCCATTGTTGACTCAAAGCACCAATATTTTGGCAGAAACAGCCTATTAAATTTTAAGTTATGCTGAAGGCAATGTGTCAAGGAAAATTAGGGGAAACGTATTTATGAAATGCTCCTCTGCAGTAAAGTGACTGGATATTATTTCATTTCATTTATTTTGCGTAAGCGAGGAAATATAATGGCGCTAATATTTAGAAAGAGGAGACCACAATGGCAGATCAAATTGACTCGCTGAGCACACGCTAAAAAGAACAGTTTATGTACAAGTACAGCTAATATTCAAAGTACCAATAAATGAAGCAACGGCTCTGATTGCAATGACATCAATAACAGCGACTGTTATTGTTGAAGCAATGGATCAAAAGCAGTATTAATGTAAAATCAGCAGTAGCTGGGCAATTATTTATCCCAAAGGTTATTTGTGATTGGACGATATTTGACCTCAATTTGATACCAGAGGTCATGCATTGTAACAACACACTTTAGAATATGAATACGAAACAAAAAGGAGAAAGAAAAACAGAAACTTAATGAACTGATACACGGTTGTTTATAACGTGCTTCCGTTTACGAATGTTTCTAAGGGAATATAAAATCGTTCCTACAAGGAGCTTAAAAAAGGTTTGGAGGTGAAGGGAAACTTTGCAAGTACACGTTCTGCAATATAAAATAAATAATGCTAATGAAATGAAGTGAATAGATAGCTTGTGAAGTTCCAGGATATACCTTTATATACCTTCTGATATAGAAGGTATATACCTTCTGATATACCTTTCTTCTGATGGCATTGTTGGGAGGATATGTGCTTGTGATACATTCAGTAGAGGTGCATAATAGGTTTTCCACCGAGGTGAGCGAACTAGTCAAGTATTTTATGTAAAATATGAGGACGACACAAGAACAGTTTAACACCATAATGACAATGACATTCCCTCAACATTAAGATTCAAAATAAAAGCATTGTTGTTATTGTTGTTGTTATTATTGCTTAGCCCTAGGTCATCCTTGATCGAGTATATCTATGATCAAAGGCCTTTCAGTCTTGACAATCCTGTCTTTTCTTCAGGATTAACTTATCCAGTATGTCCATTTTAAGATAGTAGGGTGTGATTTGTGAAAGATTTCGCTGCTATTTCTAGCAGGTCAAGTGGAACGCAGAGTCTACCCTAAGCAAGACCACTCTAAAAGATGTAGAAATCTGGATGATGTTCTCCCCATCAAAGAACAACAACTAGAAAAAACATAATAGTTTTCACAATTACAACGGAAAAGAATAATAGACCACACCCTTCTTAACAAACTCCACAAAGATCAAAATAATAACGCGAAATGGACATAACAGAAAGCCTTTTATCAGATCGGGAAGAACAAGAATTACAGGGTCGCCGAATCCTAGTTGATATTTTACTGATCACCTCTGCCGCCTTGAGAACATGTCGGCAAAAAGCTCTTCCCGAAGCACACTACTACAGGCAGCAAGTAAATGCATGTTATCCTATCACTTATTCTATATTAGTTAAAAAATAACTGTTCCGATAAAATTCTAGAATTTCAAAGTCATCATCAGGATTTAAATACATAAACATCAGTGTAAATATTATTTTGGTTATATCATTTAAAGACAGCTGTTGTAGAATATACCTTTACCCGTAAATGGTATGCATGTATTGAGCTACATGTTTTACAGTATCGTTCTGAATTTCTGTTTTGTATTTCAGTCAAACTACGAGTAATACATTGGTGGCAGCGTTCCAGTGAATCATGTATTGGAATGACAAACATTCTTACTTCATTATATACGTGTTTACATACTATACCCTCATGTGATCCACTATTCGATTCGACATTTCTGAGAATATTTTAACTGACAATTCAACCTAAAAGTTATTCTATTTGATTTCCAACAAAGCAAATCCAAACTTTGCACAACATTTATTACATTTCCAATGTCAATCGTACTTAGAGTTCGAATATTTTGAAATGTCAAGATAAACTATTCCATAAAGCTGGTTATAGTTTTTATGTATTTTTCTTCCATAGATGTATTTCTAGCACGGAATGTATTTACATCACATAGAATTCTATAGATTTTATTTGATGTATTCTAAAATTCAGTGCAAAATGGGGGAAAATGTTCTAGTCATTAAATAGATTCTAATCGCTGACCTATAAGATAGATAATCCCATTTGAGGTTCACTTAATAGTTATTGAAAACCTCCAAACCAGAAGTTATTTGTCTACTCATCCACGGGAAGAATGTTGTAAACTTTCACATTTATAAATGTCACCACCATATAAAATGTTGTCATTTTTATGACACACATAATTCTCATGTACATGCATGGCAAACTCTTGGATAGCTCTTCACAATTTAAATGGATAATAAGCAGATGTAAGTTGAGCACGTTTACATTATGTTCTTCTTCAGATATAAAATCTACCAAACTAAAGTTTAACATGGATTCTCCAAGAGCGTTCTTCACACTAAAGGCATTTAAATAATTAGGGACGAATAACTTTCGGACACAATCACATGATTAAAAGAAATTGTCAGTCAATAAAATCCACTGCAATGTTTTATTAGTAGTTACCCAATCGCAGCGTCAATCTCAGAATCTGAAATGATTTAACAAAACAGAATTCTAACGTAGACACCGGGTCACACATTAGATCGGGTCCAGTAATTTGCTGGAACCTATTTTATCGACCCCCAAAACATGAAAGACAAATCAACCTGGGTGAGATTTGAACTCAGAACGTCAATGAACAACACTATACAATGCATTGCGTCCGAGGCTCTACCGATTTTGCCAATCCATCACCCTGATTGTCCGATGCGTAAAACATTCTGCTATTCACTACTTGTATTCAATCTAAAAATATTACGACTTATTTAACTCATGCGTGGAGTTTATATAATTTGTGTTCATTTTATGAAAGGTTAATGCACATTTCGTCATATAGATAAGGATAAAACAATGTACATTGATAGTTCCTTTTATTTGTTTGGCTTTACGTAAAACTGTCGTTGTTGTCGTATACCCCGCAGTCCAGTAAGGTAGATGGAAATGTTGCAAACGAACATGTCATATAGCCTGTATTTATAACTGGTCGAGCTGACAGAGCATTTGATCTAAGACTGATTTCTAGAGTGAGCACTTGTCGTCTAGCCCACTGTCAGGTCTGACTGAGCAGATCTATGATCACAAGTTGGCCAGTTCTTGAACATCTAGTCTTTTTAAGACACTGTATATAAGACTGCATTATCCCATGTGTCCTACCATTATTAAAGAGAGTATGGATGAACTGAGAGAGATTTGCCTGCTATTTATAGCAGGTCGAACGGCTGCATAGAAGCTCCCTCGTTCACTACCATTCTCTAGGCGCATAGGAGAATTTTCATAGATCACTGTAGGCTAACTAGATATTCGTTGCTTATATAGTGCTTGCGCTCTTTTCCGAGTTAAGCTCCATGTATCCTTGATAACAGTTAACACCTAAGAGGAGTGAATAAGTGAGGATACTTGTAACTTGAGAAGGAACAAATGTAGAGACGGATTACAAACTGTCGATCCCAGTTTTGGTCTTCAGTTATACATCCTATTAGGCTACCTTACGACCTATATATATTCTCGTGGAAAGTAGTGAACGCGCGAAAGTACATATGAAATACTTCTGAAATTATAATTAATATCAAATCCAATTAGTAATGTGAAAGGACATGGTAAACTAGCCAGCATTGATGAGTCTCGTTCATGATCTTTGACAGAAATGTTAGTCTGAGTCCTGTTTAGTGGTTTACTAGAATGGTAAGAGATCAACTTGAATGATTTCTTTCAGTTTACATGGCTATGCTGAAGACTACAGTATTTCACTTCCTCTTTCACCAAAACACTTTCAAACTAGATTCTCCAGTGATTAGAAACTACTTTGCTCAACTAAATCACAAACTAAAAACAATCCATACAAATGCTTCTACTTTTATATCTAAGTAGTTTAATTAACGGCAACCATCGGTACTATTTCTCTTAAGGTTAAGTAATTCATTATCATTAGATCAATATATTGTCTAAACTTATATATCAGTAAGTTGATGAAATATTCATAAACCATCACCTAAAAGCTACAATGCAAAAAGCATTTACTTACACTAAATCAAACTAAAGTCATGTCAATTCCATCAATCATCAGTTGGTTATAGATATTCACTGCAATGCTCTCTACCGTTTTAAAAATGTAAAATTATTCAAATGATTCATGGCATGAATTATTTGTATGTTGTTAGGATTCAGGTTTGAAGTAGCATGTCTCTTAACAGGGCTATTCCTCAATATCGGCTACTGATACAGGAATATATTTGTTTGAAAATCGCAAGTCTGATTTGCATTGCAAAATATCAACACATTTTTTGCCTATCGGACAAATAAATCTCCTTCAATTATCTTTTTAAGAATCCTTTCATCATCTAGTATTCAAGAGTCACCAACAGTTATGGAAGATGATACATAGATAGGAATATTCTTCCCAAATATTTGAACCAAAAAAACAACAAAACATTTGCAGCATTTATTTCTTGGATACGTTTGGCAAGTGATAGTATCTGATTTGAAATAGATATTCTTGTATTTTCATTGAGTCGTGTTTGCTTATCAATTTTCAGCAAAACAACCCACGTATTATTAAATAAATATTCAACATACGTAGTTTAAGTTAGATATTGACATCAGTGTTTCGTCAAACGTCTGTAACCTGTCCTCTAACATCTATTGTTATCGTCATCTTTACTATTTGCTTCTCTAACTTCTTTACCATTCTATCGAATTATCATTACTACTACTCCTCTTCCTCCTCCTACCACTACTGCTACTACTACTATAATACTACTACTACCGCCGACGCCACCACCCCCACCACCACCACCACCACCACTACTACTACTACTAATACTACTACTACTGCTGCTGCTGCAGATGGTAGGATGTGATTTGAGGGAGGTTTAGATGCTATTTTGAGCAGGACGTGTGACAATATAGAGGAAACATCTTTGGCTTAACATAGGCGATGTATATTTAATAGCAAGATTTGTCTATCAATGACATCTAGTGAATGCGTAGATGAAGCATGTTCTATGAATGAGATCATGTGGGTTCACATTATCTGCGCGAAGCCAATAAAAAGAACATGCAAACGAAATATTCTTGAATTGAATAGTCAAACATCCAGCCATTCACACGCGCGCGCGCACACACACACACACGCACACGCACACACACACGCACACACACATATATATATATATATGAGTTTCATATCTGATGACCCAGCGTGATAGCCACGTCTGGAGAAACACCGGAGTCATAGGAGACTGAAACCGGATTAAATATACTATATATATATATATATAGATATATACAGGCAGCCCTCGTTTTACGCCGGTGTTGAGTTCCTACAGTGGTGTCGTAAATCGAATTGACGTAAAACGAACCCATTATATAATGTAACCAGGGGGATGTGCTCCACACATCCCAAAATATATTGTTTTTATTCAATTAAACCATGTTAATATAAGTTTTTACGACTAAAATTAATGCAAATACGTTTGATTTACAATAGACAGGAAATTGCCACCTATTTAACCCTTTCAATGCATGGGGTGTTTCTGAGTGGTAGACCAAAATAGGTTTTAATTTTAGAGTTCCCGAAACATTACCACCGAGTAGCAGTGTTAGTCTATCCTTGGCAGCTTTAAACCCTGGTGCAGACTTTTCTTCAAATACAAGAAAGATTCGTAAAGACATTCTCTTGCAATATAATCCTGTTTCATCCACATTAAAAATAAGATTATCAGGATAATCCCGACTCTGTACAATGTTACAGGAAACAAAATCGAGGAGGGAAGAGGCACGTGGACCGAATGGGGAGGGGGCTAAGTACAGTTGTTAAAGTTGACGGCGTTCACCGTTTATGTCTGCATTTTCACTCAAGAAATTTAATTTTTCTTTTTTCGCATTTCAAATTTTTTTAATTCTAAACCGGTGTAAATCTCAATCTTCGTAAATTGAACCGTCATAAATATATATGATCTTTATTACATGTGCTTATAATAAACACGACTATCAACCAAATTATATGTATAT
>JAOPJM010001604.1:8845039-8863999 GCA_027124095.1 Muusoctopus leioderma
ATATCTATATATCAGATTGTCCTTCTTCCCTAGGACAAATATATATATATATATATATATATATATATATATATATCAAGGTGTAAACAAGGAAAAACCAACATTTAGAACTATGTAAAAACAAGGTATAGTTGTTAGGTTAACGCTCAGGAAAAAGAGTAGAAATTGTCTTTGGCGTTTCGAGTTTAAACTCTTCTTCGGAAAAATAGAACGAGAGAAAGAAATAGAAAAAAGTAAAAGTAGAATTGGTAGTCAAAAACCACATGGTGGGTGGATCATGCCGTGTTGGAATGACCGGAAATAGAAGGAACAGAAAAGAGACTGAGTTGGTTGGAGAGCGAAGGGGAAGATAACTGTGAGCTGTGTGTGGGGGGGGGGCACATGAGTTAGTGAATATGTACGTGTTTGTGTATCAATGCGCTGAAGGATTATGTACATGTTTAGTGTGTACTTATGTGCTTCATGGTTCTGGTTTTAATGTATTGTTTGCGAGTCCATAGTGTGTTTGAATGTGTATGTGGTGTTTGTGGTGGTGTGTGTTGTGTGTATGTTATATAGATGTGCATGTGTTTGTCGTATAGATTCGTATGTTTATTGTATGGATGTACATTTGTTGTATAGATGTGTGTAGATAGTGGCGTTTGTTTGTGTTGTGTTGGTTTTGTTTTTATGAGTGTGTTATGTGGTGGCGTATATTGTGTGTATGTTATATAGATGTGGGTGTGTGTTTGTCGTATAAATTAATATGTATGCGTTATATAGATGTACGATTGTTGTGTTGATGTGTGTAGATAGTTATGTTTGTTTATGTCGATTTTGTTTTGATGAATGTGAGTGGTTGTGTGTGTATGTATGTGTATGACGTATGTGTGTGTGGTAGGAAGGTGTGTGTTAGCGACGGAGGATGTGTGCGGTTGTATATAGTGCGTTTGTGTTTATTGTGTGTATGCTTATGTGTGTGCGCACTGTTTGAACTTATGTGCGCGTGTGTGTGTGTGTGTATGTGTGTGTTTATTTTGGTCTTAATTTAATCGTCGTGATTGCATGTGTGTATGGGTGTGTGCATATGTATGTGATGTGGTTGTGGGTAGGTGAGGGGTCTATTAGAGAAAAGGGGATTGGGAATTAAGACCGTAAAGTTTTGGAGAGCAAAAATAAATCTATAAAATCTAATATATATATATATATATGGACACATTATGGACACAAAACACTATACAAACATTGTACATAGTATGCTCCGGGACAATACTTACTATGAAGAAGCAAAAGATTACAAACTTCATAAAGTTATGAAGCAACTCACCACTTTACTACACCCATACCGAAATTGTCTAACTGTTAAGGAATTAGACTACCTTACCAATTTTAGAGGTAAAACAAGTAACTTCTATGGACTTCCAAAAATACACAAGAATAAACTAATTAATGAGGTATGCGAAAAGGCGAAGACCAATTGCGTGAATATACCCTCACCAACTGACTTCAAACTAAGACCCATTGTAGCAGGTCCTACTTGTGAGACTCATCGCCTAAGTAACTTCCTAGACATTCCGATGAAGCCTTTCCTCAAGCACATACGAGATGATTTAGATTTACTCAACCACCTACCAAATAAGGTAAATGAATACACCTACATTGTTTTTTTGGATGTGGTGAACCTATATAGCAACATTCCACACGACTACGGAATGGAGGCTATTAAATACTGGCTAGACTCATTCCCTCATGAACTACCAGACCGTATTGATAGGAAATTTATTATAGGTCTTCAGTTTATTTTAGAAAACAATTACTTCATGTTCAGTGAAACAGCCTACCGACAAAAATCAGGAACAGCCATGGGAACAAAAGTCACACAAACATTCGCCAATCTGGTAATGGGATACCATGAATTAAAGATCTACGAACATTCCTCACAAATTTATGGAGATGAATTCAGTTATATAAAGTAAAACTGGAAAAGATTTCTAGACGACTGCTTTATCTTGTGGAGGGAAAATCTTGATAAACTGAAAAACTTTCAAAATCTCATCAATAATATAAACCCTCACATCCAATTTACTATGAAGTTCAGTAACGATAAACTCCTTTTCTTAGATATACTAATAAAGAAAAGGAAAACAAAATTCGAAAGATATATATATACTTCAAACCTACGGACTCCCGACAATACCTCCTTTTTACATCATCCCATCCTAAGCAACCCTAGCCAACATTCCGTTAAATTTAGCTTGGTGTATTTGCACAATAGTCTCAAACCCAACAATAAGAAACCACAGACCGTAATTAAAGATCCGGAAGTTAGACAATGCAACAGACCAGACTGCAGAGTATGCAACTATTTATTAGAAGGTTCTGAGTTTCACTTAAAAGAAGGACCTACTTTCAATATTTAAAACAACTTTTCATGTCACTCATATAACTTAATATACATTATAACTTGTAAATATTGCCATGAACATTATATTGGGCAAACAGGCATGACACTCCAACAAAGGATGACGATGCACCGTCAAGATATTAGGGTCCCGTACATCAGAACATACCCCTGAGTCCACATATACAGAATTACGGAGGACGAACATAGCCAAATATCAACAGTTTTCCATTCTATCAATGTAGCGATAACACAACGGAGTATCAAAGTATTAATACAAAATTGAATTGTATAACCAAATTCAAATCAAGATTGAACTCGCTGGCCAGCATCTAACATATAACACTGATATTGAAACCAGAGTCGCGTCCCTTGTCTTGACAACAGAAGCCAGTAAGGCCATAACCAGTTACGTCCCTTATTATGACAACAGAAGCGACACCAACAAAATATAAAAGACATGTTAACAGCACGCGTCAAGACACAAACACGCAACAGCGCTAATGGATACTTGAAATTTTTACTTTTGATAAACTTCGAAAGAACGGAAACCGGTAAAGTTAAGTGAAAAACAAATTCAATAACTATGATGCTCTCTGCAACCCCCCTTTGAATTCTCTTCCTTGATGTTCTGTTTAATGTGCATGTATATTTTAAATTAAACATGAGGTACATTTTCATCACCCTAGTACTATTTTTTCTATATAACGTGTAGTGAACAGAATAGGTCAATTTTCTAACTTTTATAAAAATAATTGTGTTACTATATATATATATATATATACACCCACAACAACACACACACACACACATATATATATTTATATATATATATATATATATTATGTATCTATGTATGTATGTGTGTGTTTGTTATGTGTATTAATGAATGTGTGTGTGAAAATTAACTTAATATAACGGTGAACAACATAATTATCACAATTTGTGTTACTCAGAAATACTATACAACCGAAATATGTACTTATGTAATACAGTTAAAAATAGCTCTGGTAATTGGATTAGTAGAAATTAGAATGCTAGTCAAAATTCTTTGCGACATTTAGTTAGGTTTCTTTACGTTCTGAGTTAAATTCGGCTGAAGTCGACTTTGCCTCTCATCCTTCCGGGGTTGATATAATAAAGTACCAGTCAGTCGACTATATCCTCTTCTAAAGTGTGTGGCATTGTACCTATTTTAAAAATCAGAATTAAAAATAACTCAAATATTGAAATACACGATGCGAATATATAATAACATTTCGACACATGTTGCTGATTGTTATGAGTTAACTGAACATGTTACAGGTACTTGTGATAACACAATGTTGAATTAATGTAATCTATATTGACAGAATATAAGAAATAGCAGTCAAATCTCCTTCATGTTACATCTACGATCATAACAAAAGCAGGAGCACTTTATATAATGTAGTCCCAGATACAATGTTTATAGGGGAAAGATAAACGGATAACGGCTTTGATTATAGGTCTGCTCCATTAAGGTCAAACTGAGGCTAAACAATAACAACAATGATGTTGATAGTACATTATAGAATATGTATCTTACAAATGTGATAGAAATAAGTTCTGCTAGCGTTTTGTAGTGTGCATATGTATAGCAAAAACAACACACTAAAATTGAATACTTTATACTATTTCTTAAAACAAGGATTTCTAATTTTAGATAGATTATGCATGGATTGTTAAGAGCTTTATGACTTCGAGTTCATAGCTACTGCCGTTCCTCGCATTCGAGCATGACCTGGCATAAGCATATCCCAGGCTTTCGCTAAGGGTTTTAGGTACCCACACAGTCGTGAGCAGACTTTCGGACTTTCCACCCTTGACCCAGTGGAACATCGGGGATGTGACAGCTGAAGAGAGAGAGAGAGAAAGAGAGAGGGCTGCTGCCGCTGGTACTCATTTTCAGCTGAGTGGACTGGAACAATGTGAAGTAAACTGCATTACTCAACGACACAACGCGCGTCCGGGAACGGGAATCGAACCCACCATCTTTCGGTCAAGAGTCCAGTATCATAACCACTAGACCACGAGCCTTTACTTCGCGTTCATATTCTGAAATAATTCTGCTAAATTTGAAAACAGAATGTTATCCTGATACGGAGCGTAGATATTTAATCAATAAATAGTTTTCTCTTACAATAACATTAGATATAATGCAATTTATGAATTTTGCTAACGTAGCCAAATGTTTTCGATGTAGATTTGAAAAAAAAAGATAACCTTTGTTCACTAATGGTGACAGCAACTGTACACGAGCTCCCCTAACCTGTACCATCTTAAAGAGATTAGAGTAAATAACCGAATTCAGTTCGGTGTCTTTTCGGTGATTTATAAAATTATTCATACACTGTTTATTTTGTCGTATTAAACATAAAAGTGTTCAATACAGTCTTATTTTAGGAGTATGCAGAGTGTGATAAATGTTTATCTATGTGCAGGTCAAACATGGATTACTGTTCTGGGAGACGGTTTTGTTTAATCGGCCTTTCGATCGAGTGAAAATGTCAGCAGATCGAAAATAAATTGCTATAACCTGAGTAAACGATGTAAATTGCAATGACTGCGTTTTAAGTGATCACATAATGGTTGATGTCAACTGTCATCTATCATGCATAAGAAGACTCGTCTTTGAAATTCGTTAGAATAAAGTTGGGCATATATCGGCAGGCCAAGATTAATTTTGTTTCTTTAATTTAAGGTTAAGCTAGGTAGGAGAATCACAGCTCTTTCGTCCATTCCAAAATGCCTGTACCTTATCTAACATTAGTCCTATCTGATACTAGTTGTCTTTCTGTTGTCTCTTGATTTCCAAATGTCCTTCTAAAGTGTCCATGATGCCACTTGTCGATGGCAGGATGAACTTGTGATGGTGAATTTCGAGGAATGTTATGTATGTTGTTTGTAGATTCCTGATGTGTTAGCATAGTCTACAATGCTGTTGACTAGGCATTTGCTTTTTAGGGGAAAACGCTATATACTGCAGCCGTTGCATATCGGCTACATTCGTTCTATGTTTGTTTGCAATATATTTTCATTGTGGCTTTTAATGTCACTGAACATGTCTTGTTTATGCAGATGTAGCTCACCTTTATGTTGTTGAGTAACTGGTGGTATCATTAGCCGTTTAGGAAATAATTACTGAGTACGGAGTGAAATTACATCAGGCATTTAAGGAACAGAATAGTACCCATTGTACATCCATATTCATTCCAACAACCCACCGTACGTCATCAGAAATTACAAATAAGCATCAGCAAGAGGATAAATAATGTGAGGCACTATCTAGTAGCTACATTTGTTCGAGATTTAAGTGAAAATATGTAATTTAATATTTGCTCAAATACATAGTCTGTAAGATGTAAGCGATTGCTATGTATTTTTCATATATGTGTGTTTGTGTGTGTGTCGGTGTGTTTTAGCATGTGCGTTTGAGCATGTGTGTTTGAGCATGTGTGTTTGAGCATGTGTGCGTGCGCGTGTGTGTGTTTAAGTAATTAGAATATGTGTATTGTTTACTGAAAAAACATTTGGAATCCATATAATATTCCCTTATGGTGTCATACTATATTGATGAATTGTGTGTGGTTAGATTCAGTCACAATATTAAAGTAGTTCTTTTGCGTTTCAAACTTAAAATGTACCAACATTTGTTAAACTATTCCAAATATAAACCTAATATACGATTGTTTAAAAAAACAACTTTATACTACTATTAAGCATAATTTTTCCGAAATGTGTCAAATATGTGTCAAATCCTATTGAACGAGATGTTCCGCAACAATATATAGACAGACGAAATGTGTTTCAAAACTAATTTCCATGAATCTGCCAATAGTTAATTAGATACAACACAAAACAACAATTGAATTTAGCAGTGAACACCTCTTCGTAAACGAGAGCCAATTAGGAAAATAAATCAGTGAAGAATAGAATAAAATCAGATACTAGATTGTGAACAAATATTGATTTCTAACTTGTACTTATTATGTCGAACCCCGGAAGGTTGAAAGACAGAGTTGACGTCAATGAGATTTGAAGAGGGGAAGTAAATATCAAAAGGCATTTTCTTAGACGCTTTAGTGAATTTGCTACTTCCGGGCTTCAGTCTGTGCAAATATTAGTATTAAAACAAAACAAAAACAAAAATACTACATATTGATGCCAAAACATATTTAGATTTTTAGGGAAGAACTTATATTAATGACCGCAAGAATAAACCACCGTGGAAGTTAAACTGATTTTAAACTCATAACTCGACCACAGACCGCTTTGATTTTAAATGCTGCTCAGAGCCACATTGTTTCCAACTCCTTGAAATATATAACAGGTAGATGATGATTCCTAAACATTGTAGAGAGCCAGAAATGTTGAGGAAAACTATAAGCTATTCAAAATCGACCCAATTATTCGAATGGTACTTTATATATTCGACCCCCAGAAGTATGAAAAGTAGAGTTGAAATATATGCAAATATTAGTAATACAATGTGATTCATCACTTTGTCTATACCATTGTTTTGGCCATTCTTCTTATTTTACTTATTTTTTATTTCTCTTTTTTCATTCTTTTTCTTTCATTCATATGACTACTAGTAATACTACGTCTACTACAAGTTCAATTCATACACGCTTTGTGTCTTTTGGAAACGGTATGGGTGTCACAGTATCGTATTTCCATTTTCTCTATAATACCAGGATTTTGTACCTAGTCAAACGAAACGATTGTTAAGAAGAGAAGACAGCATATAGGAGCCGGACTGAATATTATGTACTATAAACTTTCGTACCTAAGTATACATATGCCATCTCCAGCATTACAGTCGAAGTTTCTTTCTATCTTAATATAAAGTAGCAGTCATATCCTCATGCTGAATAAATCGATTATATTCCCTATCGCGACAATATATGTCCCCGTGTCAAAGAAATAAAATCGATTGCTATTTCATTAACGAAAATAACTTAGTGAAGTGGTTATTCAACAGTAATAATAGCAGTAGTTACTGCTTTTGCTGACGGTGGTGTGACAACAGACCAAAACATAAAACTGAAAGAGACGTGTGCAAAGGGAAAATAAGATCGTGGAACTTTTTCTCGGGGGAAAACGAACTGATCGTTTGAAGTTATTCTGTGTTCATATAAAATTAACAAGATTTATCTCATCTTAACGAAATAATTTAAAACTCAGAGGATACTCAAGTGCGTGTCAGAAATATACCTTGTCATTAGCGACGCAATGAATTTATTGATTTTTAGCAATTAATTTCCAAGAACTAATATGTGTAATTGATTCTGAAATAGGCATCACACTTCAAATTTACTGGAAGGCGTCGTGGGATTGTGGGACGCTCATCACTTTTGTAAGGGCATTGTTGACGTAACACAATTCATTTTCATAATTGCAATAGGGAAACTGCATATGGTACTATCAGTATTAAATCCGAGGTTAATATTATGCAATTATTATTGATTTCTGACTCAGGCGCAGGCTTCAAATTTGGAAGAAGGGAATAGTCGATTATATCGACTCAGTACTCGACTGAGTCTTGTCGGGATAATCGTCTCCAGAACTTGACTGATTTCCCCCCAAAAAGTGTATCCCACCATTTCTCTGTCATAAACCGGCAGGCTGCAACAGTTCTGGTTTTGTATTTTAGTTTCGCTGCGCCATCATACTGTGTTCCAATAGGTAGATAACCTGGTGACTCCCATCTACTCTCCAGTTATGGTTGGCCGTTGGCGGCTCTGTGAGAGGCTTTTCCGCCTTTCGTCGGGTTATATTTTTAATCCTGCTGAGTCCCAAATACCCTTCTTACCTAGTAAACTGGGTAGGGTTGGCCAGATTATTCACCGACCACCCGACCCTGAAGCAGGTTGTAACTGGGTTACCAATAGCAGGTAGAATCTGACCTGACCAAATAATAACGTTAATACAAGTAATAATAGTAATAATAATCAATAATTGTGTTATTATTTATTATTACTTATAATGTTATTATAGACGATGAGGATAATGATTATTATTTCCTTTAACAAAGTTATACTTATAACAATAATAATTACGAGAATAATATCGATACCATTGTTTAAACAATATATTACATGAGTGAACATATTACAAAAGAAAAGAATAATAATGATGTATTTCCAATAATAGAAGCAACAGAAGTAACATGACTGAGAACCAACAATACAACAATAACATTAACAGCTTAGACATAGAGTTATTGTTGTTTCCATAGCGTAGCTTTCAAACAACTTCGACAACTAGTTTACATATTTAAGTTCTTCGCAACCGCAGGCAGTATTTTGAATAATCCTAGCCTGCATTTCTAAGTGTGCTGAAAAACCATAAATAAAATATTCAATATTGTAGTCTCATTCAGTAGTTTCCATTGAGGTGTCTTTCTTAGTTTTTAGACACTTATTCATTCAATTCGTAACAAGCTCTGGGGAACCTATAATTGAAATATCGATTTCATTCTACTTTACCTTCACTCGTTTCTATTCGCATTGCTTGCACAATATTTGTTCAATTCTTTTTTCCTTTTTTTCCTTTACTGTCCTCCATCGTATTTCTGAATTTCTTTAATTTTTTGTTTCCGGTTTTCTGTTGCCCAAAAATTGATTCCGGCATTGAATATTTCGAAAGATCTATTTGCTTGTTTTACACTATGATTTTTCATCTTGGCATTGCAATTGGATATTTCTTCGAGTGAAAAGAAACTTTTCGTTGATATATTTCTTAGACAAGTTCTGCATCTAAATTGTTATTGAGATGTAAATTTCTAATTGCATTATTACGTGTGGTAATATCATTTATAATAATAACTATATATATATATTTACTATTGTTGTTTTGGGGATGTTTGGTAATTGTATATCGTAATTTCTTCTATATAAAACTTTTATAAATGAAATATCATAAGAATCATACTTGAAGCACATTCACAATATGCTACCGTAAGCAAATATCGTTATTTCGTGAGTATTCAGATTGAAAATATTCAACAGCATGTGAAGAACATTAATATCGGTGGTATGTGACATGAAACATTTCTACAGTTAAATTTATACCAGAATTATCTACAGAGTAAATAACTCGATAAAGCTTAGGAAAGCTATGCCAAATAAAGTCACTCTCAGTAGGTGGTAATTGATCTTTATGGAATATTCCAGTAATGTGGTGTCCATTTTCGCTTTTGCATAAATAGTAACTAACATAATGCCAATACATTGTAAGATTGAAATTTTACAGAGTCAGTGCGTAAACCTCACACATAATTCAAATCTCCTAAAAGTAAATGTCGCTTGTTAGCTTTGTGAGGTAAAGATACGTAACTGAAATATAATGTTCAATTAAAATGTCATTACCTTTTTAAAATGGCCTTCATTTGTTTTAGAATAAAATCAATATTGTAATCAGTTATTGTGTGTCAAATATTAATGTCTGAATCTGATGTACGCTAAAGTGATTAGTATGATTGTGAATATTTTAAAATAGAACATAAAACAGTGTTCTCTTTGTGTATAGATAGTATAAACTCAATCTTGCAAGCATTATTGTCATTTTTAAATCATTTTAATTGAGGAGAGATAATCCTGTAATATATCTAATGAGAATTTCATCCTGTTAATTTAAAATACAGTGATCGGAGGCAGAGACGATGACGCACCGGACAAAATGTTTCGTGATATTTAGTTCTAAGTTCAAGTTTCAGCAAGGTGGACCTTGCCTCACATCTTAACGGGGACGATAACAAATGGACCTGCAATAGAATGTAGTTGACTTATATTCTGAATTCAAATATTGCTTGGGTGAGTTTGATCTTTCAACCCTCTATCTACGAGATCTGGAGGCTAAATACCAAACAGCCGTATATACCATCACAATAAGAAATAATATGGAAGATACTGTCAACCAAGAGTATCTTCTCAGCAGAAGATAATCGGGTAAATACCGCAGTAGAAAAGTTAGTGCTAACATATTTAATGCAGGGACATAAAAAAGCTAATTGATGACGAACAAACAATATTAGTCAATGACTAATATTATTTTCATTTTGTTCGGTAAGTGCGGGAGAAAACTGTGTACATATTCTCCTATTATAGTGACTTCGTCAGCGAATTTTATCCTTCACCTACTTGGATGGTGTATAATACAACAGTATTGTTTTCAGAGAACTCCAATTATTTGATTATTTACATAGATAAATTTGACACAGAACGATAGCTCCTGGAATTTGAACACAACTTTGATAAGATTCCCTCCCATGTTCTGGACAAGCCATCTTCATCAAGTCTTAATAGAGTAGAGCAACATCAAGCAAGTAACTGGTTCACTACCCACAAGTACACACATACAATCAATAAATACAACATATAACAGTGCTCCAGAATGGCCAGACGTCATAATGGTCCGAGCCAACTAGTAACATTTCACTATGAAATAATATGATTTAAATGTAACTTTCTTAAAATAGAGTTTAATTTGTTAACTTGCGGTATTCTGATGGAAAACATTATTTTGTTATGGAAGTCTTATACATTGATTGTTAGGCTTGGTCAAATTATGAAGTTAGAATAACTTAATTTCCAATTCTGTTTTTTTATCGAAATATTAGTTCTAGTCTAAAATAAATATAGTATGATTGCAACGAGCGTATTGGTAGTAAATAAAATAATTTTACATTACACAATTGGGTTGAAATGTGTGCATTTTATGGCGCATTCTACAATCGAATAATGTATTTTACTGCACTTATGCGTCAATGGATTTATAACATGAAGCACCCATGGAAATGAAACTGTGAATCGATTTCAAGTTTTGTTTCAATCAAGTTCAAATCCCATTTGCATAAAATACTCTTACGATGTGTAAATATCTTACAACATACAAATTCATCTCACTAAAATATGGGAGCTTTTCTCAAAACACGAAACTATCATTTTTCAAAATAGTTATACGTGATTATTTAATTCTTAATATAAATCAATATTTATTGATATACAGTCCTCTTTTATTACAATAAATATTACCCTCTTCCATGCTGTATCAAGTGTTCTTTTACATTTGTTTCATTCTAAACTGATTTTCCTTTTAAACTCTAGGTGAAGAAATAAAACAGAAATTATACTAAGACATATACATAGATAACCTCATAGATAAATTGTTTTAATTACAGATGTTATGGTTAATTAGTATTCTAATTAACCACGAAGAACATTACAATTCATGATGATTACAATTTTTCAAAGAAGTAATAAGGGTGCATACAATCCTTTGTTATCAGGATGTAATATCTTATGACTACAAACAAGTATATCAACAGCAGCGAGATTTGAACTTCTATTTAACATAGATGAAATGGAAAACTGTTCTTCATTTAATCTATTCAACTATTATGTCTATATTGTTGAGCCTATTTTTAAAACCCAGTATATGTATAATACTTGCTGCATAAATCCCTGAGGAAACTTGAAGTTTATTGACATCGTAGATGGATTAAACTAAATCTTTGTATGCAATTCACTGCTTCTAATAGACCACTTGTTTTGATATATTAGGCTAACATCTAATCAATCAAGCAATTTATCTTATTGATCTAATCATTCCAAAAACTATTCATAATGTAGTAAAATAATATATTCGATTGCATTTATAACTAACGACGTCAAATAGACAGACTGAAAATCTAAGATGTTTGCTTGAGAATTTAATGTCGTAATTGGGTACAAGTCAAAAACGTACCAGTTTCCAGAAAATCATTCTTCCATAATTGACCAAATAAAACATTAAAACTACATCAATCCAAAGTTAATTTGTGTTTACCAAGTCTTTATAATTATTACCTTTTCTTGTAAATAATCGGACAAAAGTAAGCTTTAAAAAGGTTTATATTTATCTATTAATTCTTCCCATTTAGTATTTATACTATTTTAATGCAACATAACATGCCACTTATTTACTAAAACTAGATATTATATTTAAATGCGGCATAATAAAAGGTTCAATTACAGCTTCTTCATTAAATCATTCAAAAACATATAAAACGACATTTTGACTCTGACTGCAGCATATTTCTGAGGATTATGACAGCTTTAAGAAGATGAAAATACAATTTTATTTTATTTATTATATTTCATATCGGAATCGGTCAACAATAGTACCGTGAATTACAGGTTTCCAACGAGCCAATCACTGATTCACAAAATTTCTGAGGCATCTATGTAACTGACACACACACACACACACACACACACACACATACACACTCACTCACATATGCACACACATACACATACACACACACAATAAAACACACGCACACACACACGCACACACGCACCCACACACACATATCTAAAATTTTCTTTAAGATTCTCGATAAACATTTCCCGGCCCCACATAAGTATCATAGCTTATTTAATAGATCCACGGTCAAGCTATCCTATTGAACCATCCCTAACCTAGCAGAGAATATAGCACGCATAAATAATAAGATCCTCAAGGATGGCCCTAGCATAGTCAAACCCACAGCGCACCCCACAACCGCACAACCAAGCACACCGCAGACGGTTAGCAACACATACATCCCCAATAGATTACCTAAAACTGCACCAGAGATGCATCCTGCTGCAGCCGATTCTGTATCTGAGACGTTGGGCAAAAGATGCAATTGTAGGAACCCCCTCGAGTGCCCTCTTGCATATCGTAATGACTAACTATATTTCGCTGTGTTTACAAATATTTTTGCTTATATATTGTCACGCTGCTACCCTTCTTCAATCGATAGAATAATCGCAACGTGAAACTCAGAGTAAAGATTCAAGAAACTTCAACTTTTAATAAAATATACAAACTCTACATTTTGTACTGAGTAGTTTTCTCTTTGTTTGTAAACACAAACGTTCACCAATCCATATGTCGCTCCTTAATTTAACGAGCCCTGTCCAACAGGTGCAGTTACAAAAGCTGAAAATAGATCAGTAGCACATGAAATTTTCTGCAAATAATATTCTAATACCATCCAAAAAGCAGTACATTTAATGTCTAAATGAAAAGACCGAAGACCTAATCAAGATAATGAGATAAAAGTCATATTTCTTCAGTAAAGGGAATACAAATGCCATCAAGGAAAATATGTTCGGCTTCAGATGTCGTAAATGCTTCACATATAACAACGGACTGGAACCCCTTTTTGTCTGATCTTTTCAATATGACATAAAGGGTAAGTTTTAAAAAATTACATAACAGCTCTCAAGTCATATTATACAAAGTTTTAATGAAATTTAAAACTCCAAACACATACATGTTTCTTCAGATAAAACCAAAAATATCTATGAGGACTGATATCCACATATACTATAGATATTTTTCCAACAAAATCACCAATATCTATAAGAAAACCAACTTTACTATTTACTATCCTACTAATTTAGAAACAAAAGAAATAGCTTCCAGCCTAAAAATAGATGACAGAGTAGAATCGTAACCCTACGTTAGTCACAGGGGGTGTTTTGTCAGCCCAAATGTTTTTAAATGCTCGTAATTCCTAGTTGGCAACTTATAATTTATTTTATTGTATTGTTTTATATTAATATCAATCAGCTACAAGGGTTTCAAGCCTCTAAGTAGTGATTGCAGATATATCCTGAACCAACAGAATGAGTATATTTTACATAATACTAAAACTGTAAACATTTTTGTATTGGGGTGTGTAAACACCCAATGTGACTAACATTGTTCGGAAAGGTCAGGTGACTAACGAAGGGTTAAGAGGGTAATGGTATTGGTAAGAATACGAATCAACATCTCACTTAAATGACCCAACGGTTAAAGTTGATTAAAAACAACAATAAAAAAACAAACTTATAATTTTAACCTTGGTTACCGTTTACGAAATGTATTAGAAAATCTAAAAGAAACAAACAGAACAAAAAATAAAACAGACATTACTCAGATCAAAATAGTAAATATTCAATAAGTTCGTCTAGTTAAATAGCGGTTAAAATAAATATTTAGTTAATCGTTCAGTTACCTTGACCTTCTATAAGAAGTTTAATTGAAATATTCCTAGTAGTATTCTATACAGATTAAAAACAATTAATACTGAAAGAATAGTTAACAATTCAGTATCATTAAATTTTTAGAATTTTAAATTTTAACTAACAGATAGAATAATATTTTACACTTTCCAACGATATCCAAGCCAACTATAATAAGCAAACACCCGTGTAATCTAGAATATATTCATTCACATTGTACTTCCTTCTCAAACGTACATTTCTACGACCATACACGCACACACACACACGTACACACACACACACGTACACACACGTACACACAGACATCACATACATGTATTAAGAGGTTGACTCAGACCTGCATTACTTTAAGTTTCATAGATGTATATGATTACGTGTATGAAACTGAAAGTAATGTGGGACTGAGTCGAACTGTTAATACATATATTTAACTTCCACAATATGTGTTGAGTGCATTTTTCATTTGTTTGTACACACACACACACACACATAAACACGCATGTGCATATCTACATACATATCTGCATATACAAACATATGCATATATCACTCCATTCAGATGTTCATACACAATCGCCACACACAATCTCCCATAAATTCAAGTCAAGCTAACATTTACCTCTATAATTATATTAGTCTATATATTCACACATAACAAATAACAATGTAGTCTTCAACACGTATATAGACAGTGGCATCTACGTGTGTATATATATATATATATATATATATCCGTTTTATCCGTTTCGTTTTGTCTCATTGCATTAATTTGCTCGATTTTTCGTTTCGTTTCGTTTTGTCTCATTGCATTAATTTGCTGATTTTTCGTTTCGTTTTGTTTTCTTGTCGTCCCACTAAGCGTTTTGTAATTGTTCCCGTGTTTGCCTTGTTTATATATATATATATATGTATATGTATATGTATAAAACGTAAAGGGCTATTTATACTAGCTTACAAAATGCTTTTATTTAATATATTTGGCTTGGATAGCGGTACACATGTGCAAAATATTACTCTATCTAGAAGTTAATATTTTAAATTTAATGTTACTGAATTGGTAAGCTTTTCTTTCAGTACGAAAATGTTTCATTGTGTGTAAAAACAGTAGTATGTATATCTCAATTAAACCTCTTATATAAGATCGAGTTAGCTTGCCGATTGCTTAAATATTTATTTTGACCGAGTAAATATTCAATATTTTTTTTGGAATAAAATACCGGAGTTCTGAGTAATGCCAGTTTTATTAGAAATTTATCTTTCATTTTTTTAAATATTTTCAAATACATTTCATAAATGGTAAGTTTAGAACAATTAGGTTTAAAACATTATGAATTTAATCGTTAGATCATTTAAGTGAGATGTTGATTCGTATTCGTATTAATACCGTCAGCCTCTTAATAAATATATGAAACCTCTCATAGCATCTTTTCCGCTTTCCTTTTTTCTTCTTCTATTATACTTCTTTAGGTTCCTTCTGTCTGGAGAGTCAATGGAGTTTACACCCCTGGTCAGTCAGGGTTTGAGATACAGCGCCCGTTGTGACTGAATTGCTGGTTTTTAGAGCGGTACTGAAGTGACCACTTCAGCGGCAGTGTTGGGTGTATAGAGATCATGGGTTGCTTAAGCGCTAGAAGCCCCCCCTCCCAGCCTCACTATTATGGTCCAAAGAATTGCAGAGCAATACGTTTGGCACCAGTTTGACTGCAGGAATGGCCGGAATAGTGTCAAGTCAAACACAAGACCGTCTTACTACGGAGCTGTTTTTCTGAAAAGACAGCGAGGCTATTTATCCAAAGCTGGGATCCATAACACTGGACAAGGGGCCTATACTAGGTAATGCCAGTCGGAGCCAGCTGAGCCTAGGACCTGTGTCAGACAGGATCGTCACGCTCTGAAGTAGTGGCAAAGGCTACTACCCATAAATTGATACACAATAATAATCCAAATATAACCATTCTGATGGATAATGTTTTCTTCAATCTCGGTTTTATTTATTTTATTTTTAATATTCCTTCCAGTGTTGTTTTGTTTGTGTTATATGTCCATCTATTGCTTCCAAATATGACCTATACAAATATAAAACCGGTTTATTTGAACATGTTGATTTCTGATGATACTGTGATAACGCAGATAAACAGTCGGCCAGCTGTAAGATCGGAATCTATCTAAATTAATACATGTATATATATGTATATATATATATATACATGTATATATATATATGTATATACATGTATATATATATATGTATATATATATATATACATGTATATATATATACATATATACATATATATATATATATATATATATATAGTCATACATATTTGCATAAATATACATATGTACGTAATTGGATATTTTAGTGTCAGGTTTTTATTTGTACATTTTCAGGTAAAAGTTTGGTTGAATTTTCTATTCACCAACTTTTATACCGTATCTAAATCATGATTTCTCCTTTCCCAGTGTCTGGAATTCCATCCTTGTCCGTGTTTTGTCTGCAGTCGACAACTTGCATTAGTTAAAGGAGAACATCAACCTCTTCGATCTCAACAATTTCGAAGGGCCTACGGTGGCCATGTGTACAACCCTTTTCTCCAGACTAAATCATTAAAAAGAAAAGAGTGTATTTTGTGAAAATAATTTTATGAAATTAGAGAACATTGTATCTCTTGGCTATATACGTGACTATCTTCAGTGTTCCCCAATAGTGTTTGACAGATTGGAAAGGAATTTAACAGTTGATAGAAGATGTAATGCTAATATATTTTCTTAACCTATTCTACTTTCAAGCTCTACTTAGAATTCCTGATGTAAGAATTGGCATGTATTCTTGACGTCTGTAATGATTAGAATGAGACAATTCTTCATCAAAAGTAGATACTTTAATAGACTAATACATAATCTCATTAACGACAGTAATAAGTGTGAACATCCGTAATATCTACAATTCCAATGTGTCTACAGGATGGATTAACACTAGAACATTTCTTGGATCAATATGATGAGAAACTCCAGAAGTTAAGTCTAGAATGACTTGTAAATTAGCAAAGATTCTTCGACCAACGAGGAGGCCTCTGCGCGATCACTCGAGACCTGCTAGAAATAACGGCCAAATCAACCTGAAATCAAACCCTATCTTTTTAAAAGGGAAGGTGATATTGGATGATCATAACTGGAAAATCTTTGACTATATGTGTTCAAGCTATGGTCTGGGATGACATGGAGCTAAACAACAACAGCGTATAAATCAGCCATGTGCAACCTGCAGACATTTTGAATTTTTTGTACGGCACAGTTCATTTCATGATCATACCAGTATAATAGCTTTTTAGTGAAATTTTCCGAGGTCATACTCTAAAACAGACTAAATCACATACAATAATTAAATACGATATTTATTAAATTTTTCTTTTCTTAGTGTGGCCAGATTTATGATGAACAATATCTCATGTGGCCAGCTGCTCGTAAAAGCTTGCCCATCCTGGTATAAATTCTTTTCACTGCTTATTTACTTATAATTAAATTTCAGCTGAACCGTATAAATTTATTTGATTTCAATAATATTATATTTCGTAGTTACAGTGTGTTTGTAGTCAGGTTTGTATCTGATAAAGTCGACAACTACTTTTCGGACATTGTGTAGTATTTGACCAAATATAGTAGGATCCTTCTAAATTATATATATTTAGTTGAGATTTGAAGTATTGTGGTTGGTGCTGGATTATGTCTTCCTTAACAGTGAGGAAATGTCACTGACTTGCTAGAAAAAGCAGTCATATCTAATCTCCCTCCAATCACACCCTCCGTCATTAAAATATAAGAACGCATTGGATAATGTAGTCCCAGATACACCATGTTAACAAAAAGAGACAAGATGGTCACGGCTGGAACACCTTTGATCATAGATCTGCTTCACCAATTCTACCCTTAGGCTAAACAACAAGTATGGGACGAGTCGACAAGACCAATCCCTGAACCTGCAAGAAACAGCAGTTAAATCTCCCTCAAGTCACATCCTATTACCATATACAATGAAGGACATATTTGATAATGTAGTACTATATATAATGCTTGAAAAATAAGACAGGATGGTCATGGAAGAAGACATTTGATCACATGTCAGTTGGATCAGGGCTAAATTGAGGCTAAACAACAACAACATGTCCATATATTCGTATATAGTTTAAATCAGGCGAAATATGAGGTAGTTTGCTTAAAGGTATTTATTATTTTACTTGTTTCAGTCATTGGACTGCGGCCATGCTGGGGCACCACCTTGAAGGGTATTAGCCGATCAGATCGACCCAGTACTTATTTCTTTAAGTCTGGTACTTATTCCACCGGTCTATTAGACGAATCGCTAAGTTATGGGACATAAACAAACACAAACACATAGACACACACACACATTATATATATATATATATACACGACGGGCTTCTACAGTTTCCGCCTACCAAATTCACTCACAAGGCATTGGTCGGCCCGAGGCTATAGTAGAAGACA
>JAOPJM010001604.1:9029008-9044278 GCA_027124095.1 Muusoctopus leioderma
GGCCCCAGTCCAATGACTGAAACAAGTAAAAGAGTAAAAGAGTATATATATATATATATATATATATATATATGTGTGTGTGTATTATGTTTTATTATATTATATATATATATTGTCTCTCTTTCTCTTTATGACTATCTCATCTTTTTTCAGACATCGTGTCTTTAGAACTACATTATCCAATGTATCCTATCATGGTTTAAGACATTAAGGTGTGATTTGAGGGAGATTCGACTGCTGTTTCTAGCAGGTCAAGTGAACTCGTAAAAGGCTCCCTCTTTAGCTCGTAACAGTAGTAATCTGACACTGGCTGAATGCTAAGCCCCGTTTGTCTTTCCCAGTGCTAAGTACCCGTCAATCTTTCATATCTGACTCAATATTAAGGGGAGGATCGTTGTGTATGTGATGACAGATCAGAGAAAGAATCAATTCAGCCTTCTTCCACCGACAAGTTGAGCGTCGCTTCCACCGTGTACCTCGATCTCTTGAACCAGCTATTAATCTCCATTAACGTGCGTCGCTCTAATTATGAAGGAAATATGTCATCACTCTGTGTTTGTGTGTGTGTGTGTGTGTGTGTGTGTGTGTGTGTGTGTGTGTGTCTACATATGCGTGTGCGTGTGTGCATGTGGGTGGGTATATATACATGCATACATACATACATTCATACACACACATATATATATATATGTCTCTCTCTCTCTCTCTCTCTCTCTCTCTCTCTATATATATATATATATATATATATATAGTCTCTTTCTCTCCCCCCTCTCTCTCTCACACACACACATACACGCGCGCGTGCACATACTCTCTCTCTTACACACACACACATATATAGAAAGAAAGAGTAAGAGCGATTGAGAGAGACAGACAATATATATATATATATATATATATATATGTAATCATTGGTTGCTGTAATACAGTAACCGTTGTGTATTACTTATATAAGAACTCTATGTGCTGTTCCTCGGATGCTTGGAATGTATAACGATTCCTTGGTGTTGGCTCCCAGGTATTCAATCCGAACAGAATAAAATTAGGTTCGGGCACAGAGTAATATTTGAATTAACACAATTCAATGAAGCATTATTCAATTTATTTTCGGTACATACAAAATGTTTCAGGAACAATTACAGCTCGTGGAAGACTATGTGGCTCCCAGACTCTGTTTAGCGTCCTTCTTCAGTGTTTTCGAAATCATATACTGACACTACAGGCTTAAGCACACTTTGCGTCTGCCAAAATTCCACTCACAAGCCGGAAGCTATGATAACATACAAGGTTGCCGCTCAGTGTAATCGAACCAGGAAACACGTGGTTGCGAAGTGAATTTCTTTACCACTCAACCTTTATATAATTTTTTATAAGTACTTTTATGTGAGTGTTTGTGTTTGTGTGTGTTGATAGTGTTGCTAAAAACTAGTTTTATTTAGAAAGATATCGATATATTAGATGGAAATATATGCATCAAACGTTTACGTTGAGAATATATTTTCTTTCATCGTATTATCACATTCTCTGATCCATATATGAAAAGAACAGAAAGTAAATAGTAATGGAGTTATATACGAAAATAATAGCTTAAATCTTGATGAATGAGCTGGAAAATATCATCAGGCATTATATAAAATTTTATATCAACGTATAATATAATATCCTTCCTCAAATGGAAAATACCGAATTAACATTACCATATTTTTCATGATTTGGAAAGCGCTGTAGAGTAACAGGTAATCTACTAGTGATCTAAATACGTGACCTGCTTTTGATTCTTTGGTCTGAAACCATTTTTCTTCACCCTGCCCTAATAGACAATCTCATCCGACTCTTGTTTTTAAATTTGGTTTTGTGTTACGTGCCTAAGAAAGAGTCCATTATTTCGCATGGCTGTTATACCGCAGAGCTAAATTGAGTACACATTATATATTTGGTTCCAGGCTGAAGGAAGTTCTCTTTACTTTCCAAAAAGGATATGGAAATAATATTTTCGTTTTCATGTAGTTTTCATATTTCTCATGGTTTATCTCAGGCTGCAGTGGTGTGGAAAATTCTCAGCGAGCAAAATCTACCACCCAGTTTACGATTGATTTCTAATTCTCTGAGCAATCCTTGTTTGTTTAATCTTTCCATTTTCTATTCCCTAAAAATAATTCAAGTTTCTAGCGAATATATTTATGATAGTCGAGTTTGAATTCTAAGCGGGATGGAAAACGAAAATTCCTCGACATCCTTTTAGTATAACCCATATACAATCTTTATTTTATTTGAACAAGTCACGAGATCGTTTTTAATAATTTATTTGAAACAAGTATTAAATCAAGGTGAAAAAAATATATACTACACTACTTTTACAATAAAACACAGGTAGTTATTTCATTTGTCCATTACTTTTTTTCGCCAGTGCTGTACCACTTCGTGGCTCTTGAAGTATATTTCTTTCTAATTTCTATGAAACGTATAAATATCTTACTCGACTCTAACTGACAATATAGCTGAATCATGTACAATATTTTCAAGGGCAAATTCACTGAAGTAGATTCCTGTCAGCTTCTTATAAGACAATGAACACAGCAACGTAACGAAACATTCATGAATTGTATAGTGCTATCGCTGATTCTAATGTTAACGTATATGTATCCCATATTATACCTGTTTACAGCAAGTGGGTTTGTTTTGCGGAATTGTTTTAATGTATTACCTGTGTATATAGTGCAGTTCTAGCTACTGGAAACAAATCATCGATACTTCAGCTTTTGGAAAGACAACAACCTATTAACTAGGCCAGCTAAGAGGTTTGGGTCATGATCCCAAAACATCAGAATTCCAAAACGTTGAAATCCCGACAACCATAATCCCGAAAGTTCAAAATCCTGAATATATTTTTAAGGATTAAATAGTAAAAAGACAACGTTCCTAAAAGACATTTACAGTTTGTCAACATTCGGAATTGTGATCTTTGAGGAATATGACGTTCGGGATTGTGATTTTGGGGATTTCAACCTTTCAAGACTCTGATCTGTGGGGATTATGATCTGCACTCCAGCTAACATACCTTTAATTGAGTACATAAGCTACAATCGCAGACACAACATAAGTATATCTGACTATTAGTCCTTGCGTAGATCAATTCATATTAAAACCGTTACTATTTCTTTTTTGAGTGTCACAAGGCATTCTTTAGGCAAGAAAATTCGAACATAATGTATGAAGTTGAAATTTCAGACATCATACTGATAAAGGAATATAAATCTATAGCGTTTCAAAAATTTCTGTTTGTAGTTAATTCTAAGATATCGACCAAATCATTCGGAAATTTTTTTCTGCAGGGAATGCGAGTGCACATTTGGTTCTAAACTATCATCAATATCAGTACTGATAACTTTAAAAGATTTTAAATTTGCAAAAGTTTACTATCACACAATATGTGAAGTTATTTACTCTCGACTGCAAGTACAATACTATCAATAAGTTTGTTTTGTAGAGATTTATTTATATAAAATATTACTTGAAATAAACATTTATAGACTTTGATATTTTGAATCAAAAATTTATATTTTTGTAGATAAGTAAATCAAAAGGGATTTGGTTAAAGAAATTTAGATGGCTGAAGATTGCACAACATCAAATCAAATATGGAAAATATACTAAATTTAACACATCATTTACTTGAAATATTTGCAGACTAAATATATAATTTACATTCAGTAAACTTCTAGATTGAGAACAAGAGGCAACTAACATAAATTGTTATATTTTATTTCTAAAATGTTCATTGATCTTTTAAAAATCAATTATCATGTTATTGTTATTTAACCCTAGGTCAACCCAGAGTGAGCAGACCTATGGTCAGATACGTTCCAGCTATGACTAACCCGTCTTACTTTTACATAGTATACCTAGAACTACATTATCCAATGAGTCCTATTTACAAAAGGACAGGGTGTGATTCGAGGGAGATTTGGGCTTCTGTTTCTGGCAGGTTGATTACACTGTAACGGCTCTCTTTTTTGCTCGAGTCTCATTCAATTATCGTTTTACAGAGTGGTGAATACTATGAGCAATTAATTGCATGGGGTGTGTTTGAAGTTTTGGGGAAACAGTTGATGGAATGTAAATTGTGCAGAATCTTTCACAATAGATACGTGTTTACTTCGTCTATCTCCGAGAGACATTTTCATTTGTATTTAATAGGTTATATAACTAGGACATTTGTGTCTGTTAACAAAGTATATGTGTAATTAAAATGTTACAAGTGTAATTAAAATGTTACAAGTGTAATTAAAATGTTGCAAGTGTGAAAAGGAACGTTAAGTATATAAATAAAATATTAGATGGATTTGGAAAGAGAGATGGTATCATGGAAACTGGAGGAAGTTAGATGTCAGAAAATTGGATCTAAATAAAGTTATATACAACATTCAGTTTGTTATGAAACATTTTTGAATTAGTCTTGTTGACAAAATGAAATATTTGTTGCAGTGAAGAAGAAAAATAATCAGCTCTATATGTATACGTAGATAAGATAAGTATTCAAGACTTGATATACAGGCAATTATGTAGATAAGAAGGGACCCTCTTCTCGCCACGATTCATATTTGTGAAACATTTCAGGCGTAAAATTATTCACTGTTTGTTTCACCAATTCAATATCTAAATTCCAGAACAGCTGGATGTTTTCTTCTTTTCATGATAACATTTGGAGAAGAAGAAACATTTCAACTAACGTTTGAAATTAATGAGAACTCTACTAACTTCCTTACTATACAGTGATTTATTCGCACTAGTGTCTTCATCTTGATTATTATAGTCACAATGTTTCAGCCGTTGTACTTTCTGGCCTTCTTCAGGTGCCTTTTGTATTCGGTAGAGTTTTCGGAATTTCGAATTGTACCCTTTATTTTAACCACAGCGTGAGATTGTTCTAATTCTGGTGTCCATGCCCTGGACATTCCCGTATTAGTTACTTTCGTATGTGTGATGCCGCTTGCTCGTTCTGCGTAAAGTAGACTATATATCAATTCACTGACCCAGGGATTTAATTCACACTCACCAGTAAACTACAACACTTAATCAACGCTTATATGCACTTTGCTATTGTCCTGTAGGACAATTAGGTGGTGAATATTGGGAGTTTTAAACCTAACTTTTCATGGTATAGGCTTAGCGTTCTTTCCTTTAGTTAAAAGCTCCTTACTGTATGCGCGTACTACACAAGGATAATTATACATATATATAACAGTACAGTTGAATATGTTTATAAAAGTTTTCATCAAGTTTTTCTTCTCAATTGTGTTTTTGAATGTTGATTCTACACCTACATACATCATACGTTAGAGATGTTTAGTGTTCCTACAGTTATATCTTGGTGGTATTCACGACAGATTGTCTTCCTCTTGGTCAAGTGTTTATGGCTTGGCGATTTTAGGTTTAACTTCTATTGACCAAGTGTGTCTCATGTAGCCGAACGTTTAGCTTATTTCGCAATAACCAGCCATTGGCAGATCCGATCATTCTGGACAGAGCATTCATTAAGAAATAAAACAAATTTGGAAGTGATCCATCCATGAATGTCACTGATTTGAAATAAAAGGAGTATAAATGTCGGTAAAAACCGGAGTGCCAGATTTAAATTCTACAGCCTTTGACTTTCTTTCTGATTACTAATTTACTGACAGTTCTGCGAAACCTCCAAAATCAATATATTCTGACAGAATTCGGGAGCATTACAATTATGCACATTTCAGTGCTTCACATTATCATATTTTCTTGCAAAAGGGGAGATACGCAAAATGTCGCCCTTCTCGTTCTTTGGAGAATGTGTCAGATTTTATATAAAGACTTTTACCTTCGCTTCTAATAAATTCCATTTTCGAAAACTATTATTGGCCGTCTGTGAGTATGGAGTGTGAGTAGGCATGTTGCATTATGTTGCTGTAGAGTGTAAGTACTACTTTCTTTGAGTCAGCTGGTGTCAGACATGTTGGTCGTAAGAACAAGGACTATTGATTGAAATGTGGATAGATTCTAGCCTACTTCCCGTATTTGGGTACAGCATCCTGTTCGACTGACGTCAGGAAACTTGAATAAGTACCACGAATAGGTCGGCTGCAAGAGCCTTCAGGAAAGGGACAGAAATTGTGTCGCGTGAACACATCATTAAAATAGCTGTTTGATATTTTCGCATGACGTGATACAGATGTCAGAATTAGTTGCTGTTGTTGTTCATTAGTCCCAAAGTCAGCCTCCGATCCTGAAACATTTGATCAAAGGCATTTCGGCTGTGACTATCTAGTCTTTTATTCAAACATAATACTAATGTATCTAGGACTACATTATAAAATGTGTTCCCTTTTCAAGATAATAGGGTATGATTGGAGGGAGATTTTGGTTTTATTTCTAACAGGTCGATCAACCACATAGAAGCCCCACTCGTTGGCTCCTGTCATAATTAGTAGAGAAGTGAGATGCGTTTATCGCTGTTTTAAGGTGTTCGTTAATTAAGAGATATCTATCTCAAGTTTTTTCCCATAGTTGGATCTGAACCCGCCAATTCATTCTAGCGAGGGTTTCATCAATCATACTATGCACTGTCGGGTTATGGCAGTACATTCTACATTTGCTTCAAGCCTGTATATTGTTGGGTGAAATAATCTATTGACGGTTAAGTAAATTTGTTGACTGCTTTCCACAAGTTGGACATCCTAATGACGTATCCAGCTGTGACTTTCATCTTCTGAAAGATATAACTTAATTAACATGGCAAGTTAGAGACCGTTGATAATATGAATAATAAAAGAAAAGAAATTTCAATACAGTGGTACCGTTGGGATCATACAAGAATTCGTTGAATACTTTCAAAAGATTTGTGATATTCTCCATTGAAAGTCTTGCTGTTGTTAATTCTATCTTTAATTAAGATAACCATTCTATTGATATTCGGGTATTCTTGTAAGGATAGAATGTAATCAACATAGTGCCGACAAAACGTAATGTAATTTAATCATGGTAAAAATTATCTGTTAAATAATAATGAAATTTTACTGATAAAACACAACACTAGTGAGATTAGAAGAGATATAAAATTATAATAAAAGAAAATTTTAAATACAATAAAATCATTTGTATTAGATAGAATCTTTTGTAATTTTTATATCAATTGATCTCCAGCTATCTAGCTACACTGATGAATTCAAATGACATGGCAAGTACCTACTACTTTGTGATTTCCATCTATCTGCCGAGATGGTCAGTCGCATTAGTCGCGGGTCTTCGATAGAGATTTGGTTTCTTAGGGAAGGTAAAGCTTCAGATTGTTAGAAGAAAATAGTTGTTGATTCAATCTGCCTATGAGTAGCATTCTTTATTCCACATTATACACTAATATTTTGCATCTCCACAGCGTTATTTATATTCGGAACCGTTGTAGTGGCGTCTAACTGTTTTCATTCATTTGTATTATTGAAAGAACGAGCCAAATTTTGTTCTTTATAATATTAGAAAGATTTTTCCATACTGATAATTTAATCAAAATGATATTGATGTATTCCTTAATATTCCAAAGGAAATAAACGTTTTCCTCACGTCAATTTTATTTTTATATGAAATTTGAAATACACTTGAAATGTGTTGCCATTTTCTATTATTCCTGCGTTTTCAAGTTGCAATTAAGTTTAAAGTCTTAACGGCTTAAATTCTGAAAGTAAATGTATATATTAAGTCTAGAGAAATCGTAATGTGTTTTGCTTAAGTATTTTTACAAGGACATTAGCTACGAATGTGAAAGGGATCCAACCGAGAATCGAAATGTATTCGCCACACGCTTCACCGATAACTATACGCCTCAAGTTGTCACTTGTCTCCTTAGTGTGATGTCCTCGTCTTATAAGTCCAGATAAGCCCTGACCGATTTGGCCTTTGATCAAAGACGTTCCAAATCTGACAACTCCTTCCTCATGATATGGAAGACTATGTTATGTAATACACTTTTTCTTTATTTTGTTTAATGGAAAGGTGTAATTTCATGTGAACAAGTAGATACTCCCTTCTTGACTGACACCCTTAGTATCAAGTTGTTGCTTAGCTTCACATCAGCCCTGGTCCATTAGACCTATGATTAAAGGCAATTCAGTCATGACCATCCCTTCGTTTTTCAATGTGTCCTTCATTTTTTATACGTTATGGTGTTATTTGCGGGAATTTGGTTGCTATTTCTAGCAGGTCGAGAGACCGCGTAGAAGCTCCATCATATGTTGGTTAGTATTAAGTAATAGTGAGAAAATAACTAGTGTTTTCAATTGAATCAAATTAGTGATGAATTCTATGATTTCATTGCGAGCTCAGTCATTACTGGGTTTTGGTTCCCGGTTGTAACTATTTAATTTTACATACTTCAGTAATGTCTATGTTAAAGGCCCGAACATTACATATATGTTTATTCTTTGTAGCCTATATATAAGAATTCTGGTGCGTATGTAATATTAATTTAGGTTTTTATTTCATTTAAAACTGAACCATTGAAGGAGTATATCCAAAACGTTGATATTTCTAATTAAAAAAATATTTCATGTTGGTATGGTATGTGTTTCAACTTCAGGAACAAATATACTTTATGCTTTCTACACGGCGTTGCCATATTTATAATCTTATTAAAACATTGAAACATATTCACAAGTTCGGAAATCGTCGAAAATAAAATATAGGCAACGTGTGCAAACAGAAATAAGCTTCTATATGTAAATTGTATTGTAATCCTGTTGCTTTTGATGGATTCAAAAATAGTTATCTTTCCGACTGCGTATCCTATGCTGAAATAAGATGGCTGATGAGAGATTCTCCGTCGATCTCCACGATGAGTATTCAGTTGTTCGACTGATTGGATTTCTACACGTGACATAAACGTGTAAGGGGCTGAATATTCCACAGACACGTGTACCCTGAATGAAATTCTCGGGCCAAATCAGTGTGACGAATTGTGACAAGACTGGACCTTTGAATTACAGGTAGAATCCAAGAGAGAAAGAGATAAAGAAGAATCACCCCAGTAGTGGACTGGTACTTTATCGACTCCAAAAGAATGCAAGGCAAAGTTGACCTCGGCAGGATTGAACTCAGGTCGCAGAGAGCCGTAACAAATACCGCAAGTCATTATATCTGGCGCTGTAACGATTCTGTCAATTCACCGCCTTAATAAAATCGGTAAGTCACAAGACTACAAAAGGTATGGCTACATATGATTAAGCATTTACCTAATAGAAGGTAGTTAGAATACATATTTACAATATAATGTTCAGTCCTCTATGACGTATACTTAAATGCTAGCACCAACACAACAGGGCACTTCGGAACAGTGAGACTTGAAACATTCCACAGTCAACGACAATGGTCTCATTACTCTGAGAAATACGTAACCATCCACAAAGAGTTCCTTAAAATTAGTCGAAGTATTATCTAGGAAGAAGTGATACATATTGACATTAGGAATACACAGTGATTCTAGAAGAGGTTAGGGAAAGTAGTCAAAGTATTGCATGTGATGAAATGATACATATTGACGTCAGGAATGTGGCACGTGCCAAATCCAATGGCCCAGTATTAGGTAACAGGTCTAATAATAATAAATACAAAGCTAAATGAAATGGCTATAATTGGGAATCGAAACAGACTTGCAGGTATGGTTCGGCTGGAGGTTGCTACTGATATGCGCTCTCTTCACTTAGAATATAGAATATTACTTGTTCATTATTTACAGCTGTACACAATTATCTTTTTAATAGTATGCTTTCATATTGCGGTTTTATGTCGAAATATGTAATAGCAAAATCAAATGGTAGAACAGCAGGAAAGTTTTCTTATATCGCTACGATGAAATTGTCAAAAGAATTTCTATACAATTTTGTTTTCATATTTATCGATTGATCTGAGAATCACATCTCTTCCGCTCTGATATCTAATTTTAATGCAAATACTATTAATTATATGCAAATTTTGCTATTTACAATTTGCTATCATATTTAATGGTCGCATTTTGGGATGCGCAATTAGTTGGCGTGTTTTTACCGTTGAATTAACAACTAGTGTTTATACATTAATATTTGCATAAACTTCTACTTTTCATGCAATAAAAGATCTTAAGATATGTTTGAAAACTTTTGAACTGGTTACCTTTATGTTTTAAACTTATCACAGTGCAATATCCTCTGTACTAACCTGAAAGGGAGAGAATATTTTGTGAGCATGCTGCTTGCATATAACATTAAAATAGCAAAGATCGATTCATTTAATGTTGAATTGAGAAAGAATCTTTTCCTGACGTAATATATATCATTTGAAAGTAATATATTTTACATATGAAATTATATATATATATTGTTAATATAACGCTATTGGAGTAGAGGATGAGATCAGCCCTACAATAATGTTTTTCAAATTATTACATGGTGATGTTAATACTGTTGATTTCTTATAGTTACATGGAGTTGATAACTCGACGATTTTAACTACTTTTCTTGTATGCTTACACCAAGGAAGAATGTATAACATGCATATAAACTGTTTATTTAAAATATGTAATATACTATATTTACTGATAATATGTTTTAAAACAATGATTGCATTAACTGACATGCATTTTATATTAAATAAGTCATTTAGCAATCATTAGATGCACATCATGTGAAAAAAGAAAATTATTTTGTGAAAACATTATTATCTTTTCACTGGGAAATCTGTGGAAGTTCTTTCAAACAAGTGAGGTTTGGCTAGGTAAAGATGAAACCAACATTTATTGTGCTGTAGAATTATTCTACTATGTAGCCAGGTCCCATCTCAGATCAACAGCTAACGCCCGTTTATAGTGAGAAATGGTTACGAACGTATTCCTGATTAAGAACGAGGTCTGCCTTTTTTTGTAGTATTAATATATTATTTTATTCATTCACATGTCATCTCATTTTTTCCCTCTTACTGCTTCCCATCTTGTAGAATAGTTAATTGTTCTTTCTTTTAGGGGTGGGGTGGTCCAATGTAACGTAAAGGGTAGAATTTCGAATACAGTTGACGTTTAGTATCCTGTATTGAATTTATGAAAATGATTTGTATCCTTCCATCATCTGTATTAATGTCCAGAGTAAAACATAGAGTGAAGGTTCAGATCTAGTTAAAGTTAAGTATTCTATATTGTTGTTTCTCGCACTATCATCTGTAGACGCTCGTTTCGATATCTTCATATCTCATCGGTACTGTTCATGGACAATTAGATATTAGCGAATGTATGTCAAAGTTAGGTTGTTCAAAGTTATGTATAAACCATAGGTGTACAGGGAAAATGAAATGAAATAGAGGAGCAAACAGTGATAAGTTTACCTACCAATATGGGTGCGTTCAGTAATAATATATTGTCGATGAGCTGTACTAATGAGATATAAGGATATTAAAATGTGCATCTACAGATGATAGAATAAATAAATATCAATATATAATAAAGATGTGTACATGTATATATAACACGCTTGTGTACACCTAAACGTGCAACGGCTACCACTCTGGTTATAGTCTCGGAGAACAACTTCTCCCTACAGACTTTCTGTGTTAAAGAACACATCAACCTCTCAATGAACCGCTTAGACTGCCGGACACCGGTGTTTCGACATGTTTGTCTCTTCAGTGACAGACACCAAGCCAGTCATTTGGAGCTAGCTAGGAACTTCTGTTCCTACATAGTAAAAGTAAACAAAACATTAACTGATGCCTGCAGAAGCTTGCCAAGCTGAAATTAAAACAGCATAAGCACACGAGACAGCGGAGATAGAATTAAATATGTGTACATGTATATATAACAAGCTTATGTACACCTAAACGTGAAACGGCTCTCGCTGTGGTCATAGTCTCGGAAAACAACTTCTCCCTACAGCCTTTCTGTGTTAAAAAACACATCAAGCTCCAAATCAAGCTCCGGTGTATCTACACTTTTTGTCTCTTCAGTGACAGACACCAAGCTGGTCATTTGGAGCTCGCTAGGAACTTCTGTTCCTATATTGTATCAGTAAACAAAACATTCAGTGATGTGTGCAGAAGTTTGCCAAGCTGAAATTAAAATAGCATAAGCACACGAGATAGCGGAGACTAAAATAAAGTTGTGTACATGTATATATAACACGCTTATGTGCAACGACTCTCGCTGTGAATATAGTCTCGGAGAACAACCTTTCCCTATAGACTTTCTGTGTTAAAAACACATCAAGCTCCGAAAGAACCACTTAGACTGCGAGACACCGGTGTTTCAAACTTTTTTTTTTCTCTTCAGTGATATATGATACTTAAACTAAATTTGAAACTTCACGTTATGTTTTACATTGAAGATTAATACAGATGATGTAAGGAAAAATATCATTTTCATAAATTCGTAACGGAATACTAAACCTTAACTGTATTCTATCTTTCTCCCTGTGCTTTACATTGAACAATAAATAATTACCTCTACACCACCCCAAAAAAGAGAAAAAAGTGAAATATTCTACTAGATGGAATGCAGTAGGAGGGGGGACATGGCATGACATGAGAATAATACAAAAAAATACTATATTGCTATCTTTGTGAAGTAATAAATGTCATACGAAACCAATTGTATGGTTTCGGTGTTAATATAGTTTCTAACAAGAAGACTTATCACTTAATCTTTTCTGGTGTTTCATTGTGTATTAGTCTTTAAATTTACAAGAATAATAGGTAAAAATATATTTTGATCATACCATTTTATGAAAGTTTAAACAGTATACTTAGTTTTTAAATAATTGTCTTAACACAGTTCTTTATAATGGGAAATTTACGTTTTACAACACGTACTGGAAGTGATAAAATATATATTGAACGGTGATATTATTAAATTATGGCTGTAAATAAACTCATAATTATTTACATTTTTATTACGAAGTAAGAAATTTATTTTTATTAACTAATGCCCAAAAATTTACGAGGCATCGTAACATTTGTATATTGACATATATTTGTATATTGACAAATGCTACATTCCAATATGTTGAAATATTAAATCGGACTAAAATATATAGTCTGAAGCAGATTTATAAATTATTCAACAAGGGAGTAAATTGATGTGAGAACATTTCAAAATTTAATTTGCTTCTTTAAAGTTGTATCAATCACGACCGATCGAAGTAGTAAATACACAGAAACAGAAATAGCAGTCAAACGTCAAACACATAATGCAATGAGAAAGGAGTACAAATTAAAAACAATTAGTTCATATTTTTCAGGTAAATTGCATGAAATTTCACAACAAATACATTTATGTGTGCGAGTGTGTATGTGTGAGTGTGTGTGTAAGTAAAAATACTTTTCTAATATTATGTGACTCTGTGTTGTGTGTGAGAGAGAGAGAGACAGAGTGAGTGAGTGAGAGAATCGTCTCAAGATGATTTCACAAAATGCAGGAAGCCCCCCCCCCCCCCTGTCACCTGAGGTGATATCTGCTAAGAAGGAAATTTCAGGTCATTTTATAATGAATCGGAAACTAGAAAACGCGTGGACGCACATTGATAAATTGTTCCCGATTGGATGAAATTGGGTTCAAGGACGAGTTGACTGTCAAATGATAGAAAAAAAAACCCAAATGTGAATTAAGTAATTGCGCGAAATCATTGGAAACAAGGCACGGTCATTGAGTTGTGGTGCGAACTCCGAAATGTTTGGCGGTTAAAATGAATGTTGTTGAATCAACATATGTAAGGCTCAATTCTTGACAGGTGAACCGCAAGAAGTTCATCAAAACAGTGAATTTAATAAGCGGGTAATTTTATGCTAGCTGTTTAGTGTTTCAAGTGCCTACAAGTACAACACACATAGTAAAACTGATTAGGGACGAGAAAGATACTGACGTTAAATGCTAAAGCTTAAAATAAAATTAGGTACTGAATTTCTAATCACACACACTTATATCTAAACATTGCGAATCGAATCGTAGCATAAACAAATGCAGCCCTCACACAACTAATGTAACAAATCCAAAACGGGGGTTAGCAGAGACCAATCAGCAGTCAAGACTATTGATCGTATTATTGCGCTATTTGTAAGTCTAAATGAAGCAAATATGTTGTTTTGTTAAATATACGATTTTCTTTCCGAATATACGAAACGAGAAAACAAAAACAGAAAGAAAAAAAAAAGACGAAAAAATATACGAAGCAAAAACTACAATTCAGTCGATGGAATCTCTGGTAACTTTTATAGCTAGTTAGTTTGCTCAATTACGCGTCTATAGACATTATTTGACTAGATGGAATTATTGCTTCATCTATCATCAGTTGATACATTGCTTCGAGCAAATTTAGTGACAAATACTAGCTTACACCAATCACGTTGGCTACGAAATTACAAGGTACGAATCAGATACGTCCACCTGTCAGAAAAGGCGTCAAAATAATAGGATTTACAAGTAAGTGAATGTCGCCCTGAAACTGAAGCAATCACTTCGCTGACTACTATTGTTTCGTCCTCAATAAATATTCCCAAATGTAACAGATGATTATATGTTCACTTGACGCAATTGCTCACGATCATTTGAATATATGGTTTTTAAATACTTATCGAAAACTACCGGATAAATCAATGTATTTTATCTTCAGGCATGCATAAACTTAATTTTTATTCATTTCTTTATACATTTTCGACGTATTCTGTTGTCTTTTTTTGTTTTATTGTTTTTTTACTAATAATATTGTATTTTCCATCGCTGCGTAGGGAAACAGAAAACAGTAAATTTATTTACTTATAAATTCCTAATAATATATTGCTTCTAATCAGCCCTCTCGTTCGTGGTAAGAATTTAATTAAAAATCTGAAAAAGAAGCGAATATCTATGTATATATATATCAGTGTCGCAACTATTAGATAGTGGCATTCGTGAATCATATGCATTGCCTACAGCATTACGAGTAATAACACAGGTATTATGAAAACCTTATATAAACATATACCTATACATATATAAATCCACATACATACTTATATACGCAAACAGTTGGATGGAATGACGTCCCCTCCCTATCTCCTGAGGAACGAAAAGGTTTGTTTTTAAATGAACCACAGAAGCTTCTTTCCGTGCTTACGTTGGGTATGGAACTTTGTAGATCATGCCTACAGGCGGGGAAATGTGAATGAACATTACGCAATAATGTCAGCGGAGCCTATGATAGACTTTAACTCGCTTCTTGGACTTTATAAGCGGGAGGTATTCTAACGGAATGAAGACTG
>JAOPJM010001604.1:9317446-9327977 GCA_027124095.1 Muusoctopus leioderma
TCGTTAAAATAATTCTATCTTAAAACTGGTACTAGTTATCAGGGAACAGTGAAAGTAATTGTGATAATGAATATTGTAATCCATCTGACATGTATTTAAAAGGCAGTTTTTGGTGAAAATATTATATTTTGTTCAGTCAAGACGTGGTCAAGCGGTTAGGTTTGATCTCAAGCTGTTGCTATGATGTTCAGCTTTTTATTTAATTTAATATAAATTTAATATTTTATATTATTAATTAATAATTTAATATTCATATGAATATTTTATGATGGAACTTTTAAATCATTATATCTAACAATTTCTTTTATACCACAGAAAATAGTGTAGATATAAATATAAATATGAGACTAGCAGTCTGATGAATTCTTACTTCTCTATCTGTCTTGATGTGGTATTCTTTCTAACACATGTTATATATTAAGTCTCTGTAAAATACCAAGACTCCTTCCAAAAACTCTGATTCCTTGCCAATTATATTAGCTACCAGACTATTATATATATCGCTTGTACATTCCAGTTTTGGTATGGTTTCTACAGCTGAATGCTATTCCTATTGCCAACCACTTTGTAGAGTGTACTGGGTGCATTTTATTATGGCACTAGCACTAGAGAGGTTGTCTTATCCCTGGCAAGACTTATGAGTCCTCTCTATCCTACATAGTCTCCGTTCATTTGTTCACCGGCACCAGAGAGGTTGTCTCACCCCAGCAAAACTAAAGAGAGTACTCTCTTCCCTGCATTGTCTCCATCATTCATTCCTTTCTTTCCCACACAACTGGGTGGGCAGACGGCCAAAGCAAGAGAGTGATAAAAGAAAGGGTAATAGAAGAAACCAGAGTAATAGAAGTGAGAGGGTGATGGAAGAGAAAGAAAGAGAGAGTGATAGACAGCTACATGATTGTTGTTGGTAAAGAGATTGGATAGAAGCAACATGATTTAGAGGTTGATAGAAGAGAGAGTAATAGAAGAAAGAAAGTGATAGCTACATGATGGCTGTTGGTAAGGAGATTGAATAGAAACGAGATGAGTGGCATGATAGAGGAAGAGAGAGTAATGGGAGGGAGTTAGGGTGATGGAAGTGAGAGAGAAGGATGGATGTCAACAATGAGTGATAGAGGAGGGAGTAATGTGAGAGAAAGTACTGGATAGCCATAAAGAAGGTTGATGATAGGCAAGACTCATTAAACAGACGGCATGATAGAGACCTCCCTCACCACCACTATCATCATCATTTCATGTTCGTGTTTCCATGCTTGCATAGGTTTGGCAGGTATTCTCGAGCACAGCATTTTGTCACTTGTCGCAGTCCTTTGTCATTTCCTTTGTAAAGTTCGGCCTCCTGTGATCAGACCCTAGCAAACCAGACCCGTGCGTCAATGCAGGGGACACCACCCTTGCTTGCCTGCCGGAAATGAGATCGCTAATTAACATCGCCTCCTTCCAGCAGTCGCATAACGCGTAGATATAGTCACCAGCTATACAATTTTGTAACCCGACACCACCATACCATCAAACTTGCCACTCGAGACAGCAGCAGTGGAGACAATTTTCATCTGATGTCACTGAAATGTCATTCTCCATCTTCCCAGACAATACAGTGCCATCAGCTTGTCTGTTTCCCTACGTGGACCTGTATACAGGCGAATTGATGTCGCTACGCCACTGAACTCCAACACGTGACCTGAACTGACCAATGCAGGCACTTAGTGAGCCTCACTCGGCAGACATTTTAAAACTTTAAAATCTTTCCAATACTTTGCCCCAATGCATCTGAGGAGATAGACGCACATCTTTGCATCCACGGAACTTAAAGTAATGTGGGACTAAGTCACACTGTGAATACACGTATATATATATATATATATATATATATATATGTATAGCATATATTAAAATGTTGCCACAGAACTTTTGGTTGTGAGGATCGAGAACATCCATGGAACCAGGGATAAATCTTTTATGAGATAAATTGGCCCCGCTTGAATTGGATATTTTACAAGAGGAATCATTACAGCAAACATTGTCATAAACTCGGCTTAAATGATAAACTCTAAATATAACACTCAGCTACAGCAAGTCATAGGATACCAGTGGGAAGTTGTCCATCACTAGTCAAGTCAAATTTCAAATGCAAAATATGATCAGCAGATCAAGAACCTGGAGAGAGAAAATAAATCAGAAATCATGAAAGATCAAGTTGTGTTCATTGTACTTTTCTGTCGGTCGGTTGATATGTCAGTATGAAGTCAGTTTGACCATATGAGATTAATGTGACAATATAAACTGGAACTAGTTTCCATAGTATACTTTTTATTCCTAATACTTGCAATATCATACGTTTTTTTTGTTTGTTTTCTTTTGTTTTGTTTTTTATCATTCACATGTCATTTCAGTTTTCTTATCCTAATACCTTCCATGTAGTAGAATAGTTCACTTTTTTTTCTCTCTCTTTTCTTAGGGAGGGTGGAAGTGATTATTTATTGTTCAATGTAAAGCATAAGGTGAAAGTTCAAATCCAGTTAAAGTTTAGTATTCTGTATTGTATTTATCAAAAAGATTTCTTTTCTTTCCCATCATCTATATTAATGTTCAGTGTAAAGCATAGAGTGAGGGTTCAAAATCTAGTTAAAGTTAAGTATACTATATTGTTGTTTCTTCTTTCCATCGTCTGTCAACACACATTTCAATATCCTTGTAACTCATCCATACAGCCCCTTGGGGGGAAATGTTTATAATATTAGTGAATTTAAGTCAAAGTTGAGTTTTTCAAAGTTATGTGTTAACAACAGGTGTACAGGAATAACTAAATGAAATAGCGGAGCAAGTAGCAATACTTTCATCTACCAAGCTGGATATGTTCAGTAACATTTAAATATTTTTCACCAAGAAAGTTCATTCAAACTGTTAAAGTTTTACTTGATGTGGATGAAACCAACATCTGTTGTGCAGTAGAATTATTCTACCACGTAACCAAGTCCCATCTCCGACAAACAGCCAAACGCTGTTTATAGTAAGAAATGGTGATGAACCTCTTCGTAATTTTAGTTCTTGATTCCGAATGAAGTCTGACTTTTTCCTGTCATTAATATAGTATTTCTGTATCATTCACATCTAGGAGAGGGAAAAAAATGACATGATATATGAAGGATTCAAAAATACTGTATTAATGATAGAAAAAAGTCAGACCTCATTCTGAATGAGAAATTAAAAGTATAAAGAGGTTTGTCACCATTTCTGACTATAGACAGCTTTTGAGTGTTGGTAAGAGATGGGACCTGGTTACATGGTACTATAATTCTACTGCACAACAGATACTGGTTTCATCCTTACCAAGCAAAATCTCACCAGTTTCAATAAAATTCTCTGCTGAAAAACATTTAAATTTATATCTTTGAGTAGACTAACACTTTTAGAAAAGATAAATCTAATTTTGTTTAAATTTTTCCATTCATTTCTACTAAAATTACTCAAGATATATTTTATCTATTTCTTCTTTCTTTCTTTGCTGTTTTCTTTTTCATTTTTTTTTTTTGTGCTCGCAGAAACATATATATCAAAACTCTTTTCATTGAAAAGCAATTTTCTAAACCCACACAATAAGGTGTTAACATATTATTAAACTTCACTAATATCTTGAAATTTCAAAACAAGACAAACTTTTCTCCCATCCTCGAAGAAAGAGAAATTAATAAAGCTAAATGTCTCTCACTCTAAATTGTATATTTTCTCATTCCTTTACAAAACCCAAGATGTGTCAAAACCGAATTCTTAGTCCTAAATTTACATCGTGTATATATTATTCAGTAGGCTACCCCATCATGGCTTGTGGTGAATACTTCTGTGGGATGAATTTAATGTAGAATGGGCTGTTGCACATCATCCATTACATGCAGCCTATAATCAGAAACAGGATTATTAGAATCCAATGGGTTTTAAAACATGAAAAAAGTTACTATTTTCTTTTTGTAAGGCATGTAGTAGAAATGGTAAAGTGTTAGACTAAATGTCTATCAGTATTTACCTCCATCTCTGTACATCCCTTTTATCACACTTTAATTAATAAAACTGGTGCTAATGATAGGTGTGGAATTGGCAGAATTATTATGGTGCTGGACAAAATGCTTTGAAGCATTCGACCCCTCTGAGGTCAATCTTGCTTTTCATCCTTTCAGGGTCATTAAATAAAGTACCAGTCCAGTGGGGTCGATTTCTCTCTTGCTCTCTCTCTCTCTCTTTTTTCTCTGGGAGAAATCAGCTATGGTCAGACCTGGGGAGGGATGGGCTCCACCTGGTTTAAAAAATGCCCAAGACATGTGGTTTGTCATGACAGCCACCACCACCACCCCCCCACACACACGATTCCACCAGGAGTTTAGGAAGGAAGGAAGTGCTAATGATATACTAATTGGTTTTAATCATCAAAACTGCTTGCCCAAACATTTTTGGCTCTGTGCCAATGTAAGAATTTATTAAAATGACTTACTTCAACATAGAACAGAGAAAGTGGTGAAATTCTTAGACAGCCAAATTATGTTATATTTACATTATCCAGTTTAGTTTCTCACACATCTGCATTTAATTCCCCCCCCCCCCCAGAGACAACTTTGCCTATTGTAATCTTAGAGGTGAAGAAAACAAACACCTGTAATATATCGTGAGCAAAACATCGTTAGGAATAATAATCTTTGTCTTCTTTTAAATTGAAATTATTTAGAAATAAAATTAAAACTAATTTTTTTTTAAAATAAAGTTTTATTTTTTTTTTAGGAATGAATTAACTGCTAAGATTTTCTGTGTAAAATTATATTAGATATTACAAACATCAATCTGGGAGAGAAAAGAGAAACAGGCCAACATAGTGGAGTGAGAAGATGGATATATTAGGGTTTAGTATGTCATACTTGCTTTGTTTTTTTGGGGGGGAGGGGGGTCTAGAATATTTCAGTGATTCCTATAAAAAGTTTTTTACAGTTTGTAAGTTTGACCTTGTAAGATAATTTATCTTAGAATTCAAGATTGTCTATTTTTTTATATAATTGAAGTTGTAATCCATTTACAAATCAATCTTGTCACTTTCTTAAAGAATATATTTTAAGATGTCTTATGAATTTTTCCTTTTAATGGAATTGAAGAAGAAAAGGAATTTTAAAATATTGATTTGATGTGTTTGGTTGTTGGTTTCTAAATTGCATTATCATAAAATTATTATTATTATTATTATTGTTATTATTATTATTATTATTATTATTATCGTTGCTGCTGTTGTTGTTGTTGTTGTTGTTGTTATCATATATTTTTAATAATAATATTAATAATAGTAAAACTTGAATGCATTTACATTTTTGAAAATTAAAAAAATAATAACTTAAACTCATGCCAAATAATGTTAGTGTTTTACCCAGGAAAAATAGAAAGTACTGACTTGAAAGAAACAAACATAAAACACTCACTGAAATGTTTTGGTTTCAAACTGTCGAGGCGGAAGTTTAATTTTTTTTTCTTAATTTTGGCGAGAAATGATAAGATTATAAGTGTGAAAAATATGTTATCAGGAAATTCCCACATAATTGAGTAAGTTATTTTCCTGAGAAGAGATGCCTATGCAAGATTTGATTAGTATGCGATGGATTATTCCTCCCCCACCACCACCACACAGTCAGTACACACTTCCCATTGTTAGAATTGGCAAAATTGTTAGAGCATTGGATAGAATACCTTGTGGTATTTGTTCCAGCTCACTGCACTCTGAGTTCAAATCCCACTGAAGTCAACATTGCCTTTCATCCTTTCGGGGTAGATAAATAAAGTAACAGTCTAGGGCAGTGGAGAAGGCAGAATTGTTAGACCAATGGGATGCCTTGCGGTATTTGTTCCAGCTCTTTGCATTCTGAGTTCAAATGCCGCTATGGACAACTTGAGTGGCAGACTTAAATCCATCGCCTGGTCTAACACCATCACCTGGCTCTTGAGTGCCTTTAGAAGAATCCACTCTGATGCAAGCATTCAGGCCAGGTCTCTAGTCTGAAGATACATTCCTCTCTCCCACCAGTCTCAGAGGCCCTGAAAAATGGTGATGGGCAGTGCCCCTTCCACCTGACTAAGTGATAAGAAAAGAAAAAAGGAGAACCCAGATTATTTGGCAGAACAATTAGGAAACTCTAGTTTGAGGCTAAGTACTGGATCATGTTCCAACTGCCTTTTCAAGGCTCCAAAGTAGTACTGCAAATCAATAAAGTAGTCATAAATTATACAGTGCTCCTTTCACCTCACAGCACTGATTTGTTCTTCTTACCCTATGATATGTATTTACATAAACCATTGCTCAGCGATGGCCTGGTTCTTTCACCCCTGGGTGAGCAAGAAATGAGAGAGCTTCTACTTGATTGTTCAACCTGGTAGAAAATAACAACCAAATCCCCCTCAAATCTCACTCTACCATCTTAAAAAAGAAAGGACACCTTGGATAATGTAACCCTTCATACACTATGCGTGAATAAAAGATGGGATGGTTGTTCCTAGAATACACTTGATCATAGGTTTTCTCACTCCAGGCTGACCTGAGGCTAAAAAATAACAACAACAACAACAACAACAACAGCAGCAACAGCAGCAGCAACAACAACAACCTGTTTAGATTAAATCAGTAAAGCACTAACACACTTTATGTGGCAAACAAGAAAACTTTAATCAGTCAGAATTCTACCTGAATTGAGGAGAAGTAAATGTATCAATGCTCACATCTACACAACACAAGCATGGGGAGACAACTCCAAATATAAAAAAAAAAAAATAGAAAAAGAAATTGAAATAGATTGACTACACTGAAATCTCAATTAATTAAAATTAGAAATAGATATGTGGTGAGGGGAAACAATTAATTTGTTCTTTGTCAGGTATGGTGACAACTCCAGACATGTTTCGGTCTTATTAGACCTCTTCAGAGTCAGTCATCATTAAATATGTTGGTCATTTAAAACAGCATAGTAGCAGTGACTCAAGAATTAGAATTTTTTGAAAGATTACCATATTTAAATTTCAAAGTTTTTGAGATTTTTTGACAATCCAACTGATATTGTTAAATATCATTCAGATTGAGCATAAAATCAAGTGAGTCCTTCCTGTCTTTTATATTTCTCTCTCCCCTTCTCTCGCTTTCTCTATCTTTCTTTCTCTCTTTCTTCCCTCTCTATCTTTATATGACTATTCCTGCAATTATACTTTATAGACAGTGGCAGCAGAATAGATACAGGAAACTCTAAAGAAAGTATATCAAATTTTCTTATTACTAAGGAACCATTGGATAAAAGTGATCCCCCCCCCCCTCTCATTCTTACTCTTTCCCTTCTTCTCTATTTCTTTTCAGCTTACCACACAAGGTGGCAGATAAATAAACATACATATACATAAATGCTTTGACAATATACTTTTCCAATGCTGACAATTCTTTGACATCAATCATTTTTGCATAAAACCAAGGTTTGCAGCTCAGTAAAAGTTGTATTTTTTCGGGGAGGGTTGGCACATTTTTTAAGTAGATTATTTATATATTTAGTCAGGAATAAACTTGCCTCTGTTTTTTTCCATGAGACTGTCTTTTTCTAAACTGACAACCACTTTGAAGCTAAATACTGAGGTTTGTCAGCTTATTTATAGGAGTTTTCAAAGCTTCCTAACTTTAAAAAAAGCAGTCTAACGTAAATGCCAACTAGAGCAGTGGAACTCAAACTCCTTCCAGGTCATGGCATTTCCTTTGTCTCCATCATCTCCCCCACCCAGAGCACTTTAAGAGCAATATTCAGAATACTAGTTGCTATAACAAAATGAAGTTAACGTTTTGCTTTTGATACAGTATACAAAGGCCATTTGTTTTTGTGAGGTAGTGGGTATAGCCTATAAATCTAACACCATTACATTACCAGTACTTGGCAGTAAATTGGCAGAGTTGTTAGAGCATCGAATAGAATGTCTTGCAATGTCCTTCGAGCTCTCTGCACTCTTAGTTCAAATCCCACCTTGGTCAACTTTGTCTTTTGTCTTATTGAGGTTAATAGAGTACCAGCCCAGGTTGGTTGATAGGCAGGATTGTTAAAGTGTTAGCCGAGATACCTAGCAGTATCTGTTCAGGTTCTTTGTGTTCTGAGTTCAAATTCTGCCTAGGTGTCAATATCCAGGGCTAATTACTCAACCACGGGAGCACCCCATACAAAGCACAATTGGCCAGTGGGGACAAGAAGGCTTACAACTACCATAGATAAGATGGCAATGACATGCTGAGGCTTCATCCAGTAGTGGATCGGCAACTGCTGAATAAACTGGGATATTTTATCAACCCTGGAGGAATGACATGAAAAGTTGACCTCAGTAGGATTTCCAATTGAGAATGAAGATGGATGAAACCAAATACTCTAATGCATTTAGTCCAACACTCTTCTGTCTCAGCCATTTCCATTGCCCCGAATCTATGAAAGATACCACAATATAATTCAAATCACTAACAAGTAATTTCATCATAGATTTAAAATCTAATTACAACATTTTTTTAGTTTAATTAATTTAATAGAATGTATGAACTTGATATGCTGATTATAGCTTTACAAAATCTAATATTTCATCTCACAACAGTTTTAGATAAAATATTTAGTAATACATGTCTGCTCTGTAAATTTTTATTGTGATGGTTGGTTAGATGAAATATATTGAAATATACTCACATGAAATAGAATTCCTTCCCACTTACCTTGCACTTAATCCTTCTCTACTTTTATGATGTTCCCTATGTTTGGGGCACAACTGTAACTAACCTTTGCACTATTTTTATTGAATAGTTTAATATTTATTGTCAACAAGGAAACTTTATCAGATAGAGCCAGAAAGTTCTTTGCAAACCGAATTTCCATATTTTTACTGTAGTATTGCTTTGAGCTAAGAGTTAAATGTGATTATGTTTTTCTTTTTCTGAATGTTAACTAACTTGTTGTTTAGGTAGATATTCGATTTGTTATTATATTCACTATTCCTTGAATTGTCATTGTTTGTAGATCTATGCTGCATAGTAGAAGGCTTCCATTATAATATGGTTGATATTCTTCTTCTTACATTCACTGTTTGCTTTCTTAAGATAGTCAGAGGATGGCTTGAAGACCTATTCATATATCTTAGCTCTTAGCTAATTTGTCATATAGTTGATATCTTTTAGATAAGTCTAAATTGATATGTGAAATGCAAAGAATCTACTCTGCTAAAATATATTCTCTTACAGATGTTAAGGGTTGTATCTTTTGCATGTGTGTATTACAACTTTCCTTAACTCACCATATTTGTGTGTATTTATGTTAAATGACAGCAAAGTCCTTATCTCAATACAAATCTACCTACTCATTACTGAATATACATTTTAACATGTAATGTAAAGGTTGCTTAAGACGACCAGCTCACACATTTTGGCTGTGTCAGACAAAGCACAATGATTGTTATCTGACTTCCTTTACATTCATTAGAATGTTAAGCTCACCTTTATTTAATAATGGCAAACCTTCTACTGAATTCTGTTGTTTCCAATAATAAAACTTTTTGAAATTAGCAGATAAAAGTCAGCAATATTAAACAACAATGGAGACTCTATGTGGTCAATCGACCTGCTAGAAATAGTAAGCCAATCTCTGTCAACTCACACCCCCACAGTCTTAAGAAAGAAAGAACACACTGGATAATGTAGTCCAGGGTTCACAATGCCAGAAAAAAAGATTGGATTTCTTGGCTGGGATGCCTTCAATCATACATCCGCTCAATTAGGCCTGACCTAGAACTAAATAAGCAACAACCATGGAATTTCATAACTCCTCTTGATAATTATTATACTCCTCTCCAATATAGATGCTGGAATCAACAACTAAATGTTCAATTTGTTTTGTCTTTCTGTGTTCTGAGTTCAAATAGGGACCAGTTCAAGGTTGTTTTTTTTATCTTATATTCATTTGCCCTATAGATCTGCTCAAGCAGAGCTATATCAAGATTTTTCATAAAGAAAAATTAACTTTCATCCATAGAATTTGCATGAAATAAAAGCAAGAAAATAAGAAATGAATAAAGTATAGACTCAATGAAATTGTGAAAACAATATTAAAATACTTCCTATAAAACTGAACTTTAAGATTTTATTATCTTCTAATTTACATCGAATGGATAGTTGAAATATTCATTACTCCTCATTTGCAACTGCTTTTTAATATTCTGGTATAAAATCCATATATATATATATATGTGTATACATACATACATATATACATACATACGCAGTGCTGGAAAAGACCCGCCCGCCTAGGCCATAAAGGTGATAGACAGCTGGGCCGTAACACTGGGTCGCTCTCTCTCTCCCAGTATACCTGTTAAGCATCCCCTCCATATCTATCTATCTATCTACTATCCTCAGACTTATTGATTCCTGGTTCCCACCCACCCACCACACCACCCACTATCATAATCACACTTCTCACCACTGTCTCTACACCATCAAAAACATGGTGGCTCTGGA
>JAOPJM010001604.1:9412127-9423668 GCA_027124095.1 Muusoctopus leioderma
ATATATATTTCTAATAATAAATATATTCTGATTGTAAAAATGACTTTTCCCATGATCATTTTACTTTGATCAACTAGATGAAATTATTTTGAGAGTAAGCTACGTTTCTATACTGGAATACATTTCTTGTAAAATCTAGTGGATGCCAGGATGATTTTTATTTAATTATTCATTTATTTATTTATTTATTTTTGTGTGATATATTCACTTGGCTACTCGAGTTTAGTAAAATTACTTAACTTTAATTAAGTTTTCCGTGTATAGCCTTGAGAAGCTTATAACTTTCAGAAGATGTTAACTTTATTTTGGAAGTTTTAGCCAGATCTAATTATGATATGATTTAGAATGCAATATCTGTGTTCATTAAAGTAACTTCTAATAGTATATTGTAATATTCCTGAAGCAATATCCCAATCAAATTTTAATATTGTATTCAGTATACTTACACTAAAGATTTATTATGTCATTACTTACTATTCTATTTAGTCTTCCCCATACACACACAGCTTCTTTCCTAGATGCAAAAACTCTTGTCTTTATCAAAATATAATTCCATAATAATTGATGGTCCTGAAAACTTGGACAATTATTCTAGTTGCTGGATCATGGATTATTAAAGTCTATGCAATATAGATTTGCAATACAAGGGGGAAAATAGACACATTAATGTTATTAATCACTGTAAACACTCATTTCTAAGAAAGGAGACTAAAATGGCACCTTACTCAATAATTTAATCCCTATTACCTCCCACCAGCACTTTTAAGATTTTGGAAATAATTTATTAATGAACAAACATCTTGAATCATTGAAAGAACAGCAACACTTAATGGTAATAAACAGTAATTTGTGTCCTTACTTTTTTAAAGGAAGAAAACTCTTGTAATTTCCTTAATCTAAATTTCAAGGATCTGACTCCCTAACCATGTTTACACTCAAAATATTTTCTTTAAATATCATATTTTGAGCAATCACCAAATTTCATCACAGAAAATTGATTTTTTTTTTCACGAACAAAAATAGATGGTTGGCTAGAAACAGCTAAATAATTTGCTAGAAACAGCTAAATTTCCTTCATATTGTCTTAAAACAGGATGGACACACTGGATAATATAACATTATAATAAACTACACCCCCTCCTCCAAAAAATGGATGATATGGGCATGACTAGAATGCCTTTGATCATAGGTCTGTTAAATGAGAGCTGATCTGGTTAAACGATAACAACAACCTTATGAATCTGTTTCTACTCTTTGTCATGGGCTGCATTTTGACCCTACCCATTTTAAAATTACTCTATATTCATTTATTTCTTATTTTAAACTGTTTCAGTTTGTCACTAATACTTCTGGAACAGTCATGTTAGTCACAACTTCTTGTTCCCTTTACCTCCAATAATCCAATATTTCAAGCATACAGTCATATATGAAAAGTCATATATACACGTATATTTTTTCATTTTCAAGTAGAATAGTTTCATCCCTTGAAGAGTATATTAAAACAAATATTGCAGTTAAATGCCAGACAAGTGACTTCACAATACCTTACCAACTCAACTACAGACTAATCCTGTATCCGAAAGCTGTTAAAATTCCACTTAAGCTAAAATAATCAATTCACTCTTGATATTGTACTGTTTTTAGCTGTCTGTTTTTCTAGACAGAACTACACTGCTAAGAGGTCTGGGAACAAGTTAATTGTGTCAAAGGTTTTTTAACTAAATTAGTTTTATTTTATAAAATATATATATATATTTTATATATTTCTCCATTAAATATATTGCAAGAAAAAATATTGCAGTATAATATATGAAATATATATATATATTGTTTACTATCTGACTCAAAATACCTGCTGTAACAATCAAATAAACATAACCAAAACAGATGCAGCAATACATTTCTATTAATTTCACTTGTGACAAAATAACAAAGATGAAAATAATTAAAGAAAGAAAAAATATCTAAATCGATAAAAAAGAATATATTTTTTAAATATATACAAGTTGACAATTATTTTTCTGATATTTGTAAAATAGTTATATCTAAAATATCAACAAGTTATAAACATTGGAAAGCTAATATATAATGAAATCGATAAGTCATATTTTTACTTCTTCTGAATTAAATATTTATTAATAATATGCCTGTAGGGACCATCTGTATAGAAAATGGTCGCATTTGTGAACAGAAATGATGGTTAAGGAAAGGCTCAAAATAATGTTGGTCTTCTAATAATTGCATCAAGTTGTTCAGTAGCTTTCGAATGATTGAAAAATGACAACCTAAATGAACAATATTCAAGGACTAAGAGAAATACATAGGGCCTGTATGCTCGACTGAACAAAATTGATTCCATTCTCTGTGATAAGAAAATCAAGTAGCCTTGACAATTAATAGTTGATAGCTAAGTTTTGATGTGAGGCTACATAATGCCATCTTTCTCATGACATGGATTATGAGATAATAGACTAAAGTTATTACTATCAGATAATCTTTCTTTAAGATATCAGATCTGTTGCCACTATGTGTTTGAAGATTTCTAGAAAATGATAGGCCTTCATTGAAAATAATAAATTTTTCACTTTCATTTCACTTTCTTTACCTTATCATCCACATCCTGCTTCTTCATGTAATTATCAGTAGCATATCTATCTAACTTGGGAATGATTTTCTCTCAAAACTCATTACCCATTCAGTCTCTGTATTGTAATACTAGATAGGACAAAAGCTTCAGAGCAGTGGGTATTAAGCTAAATGTTTTAACATTTCAGAAATGCTGGCTGGATTCTATCTCATGTCCTCTCTGGAATACAGACAATGTTGTGAATAAATCAATAAATCAATCACAACTTCATTTAGCTCAGGCAAAAGAGATAAACAAGGCCAATTGTTTGATCTCTTCTAAATCAGTGTTATCCATCGATGGGTGATTATCCCAATTTATTTTTGACAAGAGGGCATAATCTCTGCTTCAGAAGTCCATGAGATGGTTCAAACTCAGAGATAAAAAGACACTCAACAGTTATAGAGGGGCCCTACTGTTTAATTTTACCCCACTGTTAAACAGGTTAACTTTATCCAACTATTCTCCAATGGAGGAGTGTCTACATGATCATTCGACCTGCTAAAAATAGCAGCCAAGTATCCATCAAATCATATGCTGCTCTATTTTTTAAAAAAAGGTTACATTAGATAATATTATCCCAGTTATAGTATGCCTGGAAAAGCAACAGGATGTACATGGCTGGAACACTCTGCTGAATCAGGACTGACCTGGAGTTAAACAACAATAACAGTAACCGATTTATAGCTAGTTATATTGGTCAATTAAGAGTTAAATGTGGCACCAATGTGACTGAATGTGAACCAGTAGTTCTTCATTAGTAGGCCAAACTGACCAACTGCAACTTTCTATAGTATGATATTGATTTTGAATCCTGCCAGAGTTTACATAATATTTCATCAAAATTTACACTAAGATAGAAGGAATAACCAAATCTTTCCAACCAAGCAGACAGATATTAATGGAAGAGGAGACTTCCAGCCTACTCTGGCAGTAACCAACAGTTTTTGATGATAGATGGGTTTTGCTCTGTTTCCTTGTGTTAGAAATTCTCATAAGATCAAAACAATTTTGTAACAGCGAGTCATTTGTGTTTGAGGTAAAGTCAGTTCGCAGGTAATGGTATATTAATGGTATTCATAACAATAAAGACATTTCTTTTTTTATTCTCTTTCTATCTTTCTTTCTAGGGATAATTTTTTTCTTTTTTAGAATTTTGTGGGATAGATAAATGTTCGAAGTTGTTTAAACATTACTCATTCTGTAATATCGCTAACAGTGAAGAGAATGTTAAAAATTCTTTCAACCATATGTAGCAAACATTTTAGACATCATGATTAGAAATAACATTATCTAAAAATTTTCCATTTTTTTTTTCGTTTTGTCCGAGTCATTCGCTTTCTTTCTTTTTTTTTTACTTTCTCAAATATGCTATGTAATGGTGAAATAACACATGATAATAAAAAAGAAAGCTGGAGGGCAGGTGGGAGTTGATAAAGTTTCCACTTACACAATTACACACACACACACTACTCCTTCATTCAATCAGTCTGAAATCTAACTTTTGTATCATTAATATTTTGTGGAATTTTTGATTGCCCTCCCCACCCTGCACTATTTAGAGATTGAAGGATAATTGAAGAATTTGAAGTATGGTCATGGTTTCTTTATTATGAAAAATACAACTCAAATAAATACTCGCCATCTAAAAAGTTAATTCAGCTTTCTACTGATCAAGGGTTTAAAATTACAGTAAAACAGGAAATCTTCAATTCCAAAAAAAAAACATAAAAAAGCTAAATATATGAATAAAATTTAAAAAAAAAAGGATATATCTGATTAATGCAGCTCCATAGGAAATTTAATTAATCACTGAATGATTTTTACAGAAGTGGTATTGACAAAGTTTCCCTATCAACACAGACATGCTTAAAACATTGAACAGTTCTTTAATGTCTTGTAGCGCAAGAATTACAGCAGCAGTGTTGATCCTTACACTAATCAGTAAAATACAGACTGTGATATACTAGTGAATAACAAAACAACAAACAACAACAACAAAAAATTGGCAAAGAATAAAATCTTTTATTTCATTTCCCAATAGATAATATTATGAGACTAACCCTCCCAGACACCATATAAAGATAAAAGAAGCAATAAACATCAAGAAAATATAAAAATAATAAAAATACTTCTTTTCATTATTTCAATTACAAAAGTTTTCATTCCGTTCAGTTCTGAAATTTCTACTGCTTCTTTTGCCATGAATAAGATGTAATTATTACCTTGCATGCTTTAAGTCAGTTAGTCAAGATGATTGACACCTTTCCCACTCAATATCTTCATAATGTAGCAGAAATAAATTTCTGTTTTTCACTCTATGCAGGCATAAGTAGCAAGACGTTAAAGGAATATATTCGGAAGGAATTAACAGACATCACTGCTGGGAAAGTGAGTCAAGCCAATCCAAATGCACAGTTTCTCGTGATGCAACTAATAATAATAATAATAATAATAATAATAATAATAATAATAATAATAATAATAATAATAATAACAAAAATGTACATTGACACAAAGCCAGAAATTGGGGGAGGGGTAAGTCAATTGTATCAACCTCAGTACTTGACTGGTACTTTATTTTATTGACAATGGAAGGATGAAAGGCAAAGCTGACCTTGGCAGGATTTAAACTTTGAATGTAAAGAGCCAGAAAAAATAACACAAGACATTTTGTCTGATGCTCCAACAACCCTACTAATTCACTGCCCTTGCTCCAACTCCCCACTCTTATATAATAATAATGATTTATAGCATAGTTACAAGGCCACAAATTTGAGGGAGATGTGTAGTTGATTAAATCGACCCCAGTACTTAACCAGTATATATTGTATTGACCCTGAAAAGATGAAAGCAAAGTCAACTATTTCTATTGATAAATTAATCAGCAAACTGAAACATGGCTGGCAGTGTTAGGAAGTATAATGAATTTTGTAGTGTGAGTTTATTGTGATCATGATATGAAAGCAATGTAGCATGTGGTTCAGAAACATTGTCATCTCAAAATGTTAACTCTGAACAAAAAATACTGTCACATTACTAGCCACCAAAATAAAAATAAAATCGAAAGAGAACATTGGACAAATGAATACTATACTGAAGTGCTACATTTCTATTATATATCAACACTATATTCAACACACATGGGCACTGTAAACAAGATGTATGAATTACAGAGAAAAAAACTAAGCAGCGAGGGAAAATATCAATACTAACACATTTGCAAATGTACAGAGATTTATAATAAACAATAACTGAACTAGAACAACTTATAGATACAGAAGAGGTCTAATAGACCAAAGCATGTCCATAGTTGTACCTTTCCTGCTAACAAAGATCAAACTTTCCTTCCCGTAAGCATGTAAATTAACTTTAAGATAGTAATTCTAATTTCTTGAAATGATCTCCCCTTTTCTTTGAGAATTGCCAACAATTGCCACTAGGTAATTTCTTTCTCAAAATAAGAGGGAAATTTTAATTAACCAAGATTATTATTTTTTTTTTGCATACAGCATTCAGCGCATCACGCTGTAACTTAATTATCCAATAAAATCACTTGATCAACATTTTTTGACAATATAGCCAATGCAGATTGGCTTGGCTCTGGTCTTTAGAGCCAACTGGGGAAATCCATGGATATGTTTCGATCTCAGCAAAGCATATTGTACTCAATAGGCAAAACTAAGTGTGATCAATATATATAGACATAGAGGGAATATAATGACGCTAATTATAAATATCAACAATAATGGTGAGGGCAAATACCTCAAGGGAGCTTTCTGCATCCTTAATACAAATACTGTAGGGTTACACATAATCTAATATAGTCGGTTGAAAAACTTCAATCAGCTGAGATTATCCAAGCAATTAGTAGACACAAATTCCCCTCTAGGAGTGTTTAAAATCTAAAAACAATAAACAAAAGTGATAACTGCAATAAGATCAGTTGATCAAAATCTTTGAACAATATAGATAATACAGATTGGAGTGGATTTGGTCTTAAAAGCCAAATGGTGAAAGCAACAGTCATGTTTCAGTTTTATTAGACCTTCTCAGCATCAATATATATAGACATAGAGGGAATATAGTGATGCCAGTTACATCCCCTGTCTCCTCCTCCCTTATTCTTCATTGTTATAATAAACTTTTTCTCTTTATCACTACTCCAAATCTATTTAATCAGCAACAAAAGTAAACAACTCATTTCTGTGATGAAGGGTTCTAACCGAAACATTAGACTTCTTTTCCTCGGAGGATTTGAATTCTGCACTGGAAATTACCAAAATATTCATAAATTTAACAGTCCTGCTACTGCTTATAGTAATAAACTATTCTTATCCTGTGGTATCTATTTATAGCAAGGTTGACTGTGCCATTTGATAGTTAAGTGCAGATGGCAGGATATGAACTGCTGATTCTTCTGCTATTTGACAAAATCCCAATTGACTTGGCCAGCTACAAATCTCAACAACACTTGAATCTACTCTACCCTTTATAATTCCCTCTGATGTTTCCAATTGTCATAACACTTTGCCCGATTTAACACAACCACCTGGTTCGGGGGGAGGGGCCTTTAACAGAGTTCTCTCTGTTGAAAGCAGTCAGACCAGATATCCAGATCCCTTCACAGTACAGTGATGTTGTTCTTGTAGACATTGATCTGGACATATTAAGGCTCCACCAATCTAATCAGGGCTGGAAGTGACTGTAAAGGTAATAGGCAATGACCCTCCTCTGTCTAACTTACAACAAAAGATAAATAAATAAAAATACTGTTTACCATGTTTATTCAATTAACTTCAGGGTTATAGTCTGAAGATATGTAAACTATCATTATATCTATAACTCAATTTCTTTAGCTTTAACATTCATTAAATCTTTTTTTTCTTTCTTTCTTTGTTTCTGAACACCAACATATCTATAGGTTCAGATTACAGCTTGTATCGTTATCTTCCAGAATTAGCTTAAGTTGTTTTCAAAATCTATTAAAAAGTAGACAATTACAAGACTTGTATCAAAGAACAGTCTTTCTCTTGCATATATATATTTCTCATAAAAACAAATTGTGTATTTGCCAATCATCTTGGTTTTTTTCTTTATGGAAGGTTTTTACAATTGCGTTGTTTCATTTTTATTAAAGCTTTATGAGTCAGTTTTCTATACACTATGTTTCTACTGAGTGTGACCCTGAGTGTGATCAGTTTGAGGTCGATGGTTCTTTGGTGAACAGACAAGAAGAGTAACACAATTTTACCTCATCAAAAAATATATCCAATGTCTTTGAGATTTTCACTGGAATGAAATGGGTTTGTTTTATGAATATTGTAAGGATAAAAATACACTTTGGGTATATACAAACTATCCCATCTTCCCTCAAAACTTGAAGTAATCTTTCATAGAGATCAGATAAAATTCATTGATATGATCAACAAATATAAGGTAAAAAGGGAGGTTCCCATTATTCCAGCATTCATTCTGTAGTCAAGAATGAAGATAAAGATGGCCATTGATCTATTTCATCTGAAGAGTGAACTGTTGTTTTCTTCAGTTTTCAAGAGATGATGCAAACTGAGTTCTAACCAATTATATTGTAGCAACAGATTTTCCAGTTACTTCAATAAAACTTAGGCTGAAGGAGAAACCCTGTGTGTGTGGTTTAAAAATGTATTCTATAAGCAATACAATGAAAAGCCTCCCAGGCATTCCAGCCATAACCATCTCATCTATTTTTCAGTGTATCTAGGACTACATTATCCAATGTGGCATTGCTTATTTAAGCCAATGTGGTTTGATTTGCAAAAGATTTGGCTGCTATTTCTAGCAGGTCTTGTTCACTCGCCAAGTAGTAAAATCATCTGCCAAAATGTCATCAAGCAATGAAAATTGGCTCTTGTAAATTATCTATATGGTTCTCTTTATATTTTTAACTTCATTGAATAACAGTTACAATCTTGAAAGAAGATTATACTTGTGTAGAAATACTTTATATAAGTTTGTCATTTAATCTCAATACAATTGCTATGTTTGACATTAAGAGAATTTACAAAAATATATTGTTACTTTTCTTTCTTAAAAAGGCCTCATCTTGTATGTTCATTAATTATAAGTAGTTGACAAATCTAGCTCAATGAACTTAGTCAAATTTACAAAATGAAAATCACCCCTGATAAAAATAATAAACAATAACATTTTCTTATTAAAAAAAATTAAAACTAAAATAAACAAATATATACAAAGTGACTAATCTAAACTTTCAAGCTGAAGGAATCCTGAACTCATTTGGAGAATACTTTATTTGATATCTTTTTTTTTCTTCTTTTTGTCTTCTTAAAGTGATAATATTAATATTTTTCACTGACTGAACATCACATCTCACTAAAAATAACATTATCTCCAGTCCTTTCTTTGGAATTCTTGTTGGTTATTTAACCAGGAAATCAGATTGAGAACAATTTTAATTATTCTGAACATTTTAACAGTACCACAGTAAATGTGCTTTTTTTTTAAATTTTAATTTTTTCTCTCTTTGTTTTTCCTTTTTTCCTTATTTAAAACACTCATAAAAAACTTTTTATATATTCATTTCATTAAACAAATACTTTTTCGATATTTTTTCTTCACATTACTATCTGTTCATGTTTTGTCTTGCATCTTGATTTGGTTTTGTTTCAAGAACACTTTAACTAATATTAAAATCCAGATAATGTTTTGCTTATTTAAATCAGTATTTGGAGTTGGGCTAAAAGAAATTTCAACTGAGAATCGTGTGATGTATTTCTAGTGCTACACAGGTAGTCTTGGAAGAAGAAGAAAAAAATTACATTCACAAAAGATTAAGAAGCTAAAAATAGATCTTGATAGATCAGACAGCGTAAACAAGTACTGGGAACTTTCTCAATAACAAAAATCTTTTATCTATTTTAGTAAAATTTTACCACTTTTATGATGTTTTTTTTTTTAAATTATTCCCATGACTACCATAGGTGAGTATGACAGCTCATTTTTTTTTTTTCTTTCATAGACAAATTATACGTGATGAAGGAAAGTTGATTAATATTACAGACGTCTTATATTAATCAAGTTGTATGAATTATAATTATGCATCACTCATAGGAAACATACATCAATTGCAAAATACTATAGCAATTTATCGCTGGTAAATTAAGCCGATATAATTGAATATGTTTAGTCACTACAATGAACAAAAATAGTTTTAAAAAAGAAGTTGGGAATTAATATCAGAAAAATAGAAAGTAGACTCTTTTTTCCATGTAATTTGTTTCATGTCTGTCAAAAGGTACTTTGATTATCCAGTAAAACCACAGCATGCAATATGAAAGAAAACTGTTCCACAAGGAATGATCAACTAAGAAACTAAATTGCATTTAATTTGTTTTATATGACTGGAGTAAGAAGCAAATCGAATATTATTTAATATAATGAAGCAAATATAGTTTTTACAATTATAGATAAAGATTAACACAAATTGCTTCTTGTTCTTTAAAGTAAGGGGAAAAAACACTAAAGCATTCTTGCTGAGGGATAGTCGAACAAAAAACTCAATGTGTTGAGCAAAAATAACTTGTGGTATTTAGTGCAAGTTATGTCCCTTTATACCAAAGTGAACTTAGCCATTTTTTCCCTTATGAGATCAATACAAAAACTAAAATAACTACCAGACATTGTACTGTAGTTGGTACAATAATCCAAAGATGGTGCCCCAGCATGGCCACTGTCCAAATACTGAAACTAGTAAAAGAATAAAATAATTAACAAAAACAATTTCTTAGTATTATAGCAAACGACTGCAAATTTCATATAGGAGGGCTATAGCTGATTTAATTGACCCAAATACATGACTGGTACTTATTTTGTTATCAACACAAAACGGATCAAAGGAAAATCAATTCCCAGCCGGATTTAAACACAGAATGCAAAAGTATAAAGTTAAATACTGTAAAGGCCTTTATATACAGCACTCTTACCTCATTATTCACAATGACAGTTTCACTGATATTTTATTGATATAGTCTACACTGAATAATAGCCATACCTTTCTGTACTAGTTTTATTAGTTTTCATCATCATCATCACCATCATCATCGTCGTCGTTGTCGTCATCATTTATATTATTATTATTATTTATTTTTTTTATGTTGATATTGTTGCAGCTGTTTCTGTCACTGCTTTCATTTTTATTTTTATTTTTACCTTGTTTTTTTTTTTAGCAGTGCTGAGTAGCTTCCCATAAATATATTGGTATCTGAAAACACATTAGCGATAACATTTTATAATGTTTTGTTTTGTTTTTTATATTTTATATTTTATCTTATTTCAGTGAGATTGAAGTGACCGGCACAAGTGGAAAAACCATGCTGGGTATTGGTTACCCAGTGAAAAGTCATAGTTTTGGTATTTTGCTTGCTTTCTAAACCTTGCATGGTCTCACATCACTAACTAACATAGCTTGAATGCAATTCTTTGACTTCAATACCTTCTGGCATCTAATCTTGTGATCAGTGTATACATCATACTTTGGTAAGGAATATATATATATATATATACACACACACACACACACACACACACACATACACACTAAAAATTCAAAAATCCCTTTTTTCTATACAAAAGTTATTAAAGCTCATTTCTGAATATATTTTAATTTTTTGATTTTTAACAAGAAATTTCAAAAGCTACATAACATCACTCAAATATAAATCATAACTTATACAGTGCATTAGAGAGAAAATAATAATAATAATCATCATCATTATCATTATTATTATTATTATTATTACTATTACTATTACTATTATTATTAGAATGTCTTGAAAGTATTCATTCTGGCTCACTGCGCTCTGAGTTCAAATCCCGCCGAGGTCAACTTTGCCTTTCATCCTTCCGGGGTCGAT
>JAOPJM010001604.1:9436867-9448980 GCA_027124095.1 Muusoctopus leioderma
ATATATACATACAGCAGGCTTCCGTACAGTTTTCCATCTACCAAATTTCACTTATATGGTAGTGGTCAACCCGAAACTATAGTAGAAGACACTTGTCAAGATGTCACACAGTGGGATTGAACCCAGAACCACGTGGTTTCAAAACAAACTTCTTAACCACACAGCTATGCCTGCACTCAGAGTTATGGGACATTTTCAACTGTAACATGGTTCTTAAAGTTTCAGGGATTCTAACAACAGTTTCTATAGCATTAAGCAAATTGCAGACAAATCTTTCTATGGTATAATATTCTACTCTATTCTAGGTAAATCCACCTCACCAGAGGCTAGCTATCTATTTCCTACAGTTAGGTGAACTTCAGGCAGGTAGACTTAAGTATCTTTTGCAAAGACACAATGAAATAGCCACAATATAATATGAACTTATAAACTGAGATATGCTGGAACAATACATTAGCCACTCAGCTATTCAGTGAATTATTCAATGTACTATTGGATGTAAAATCTAAATGGAATTATTCCAATTTTTGCTGGAATCTAAGACTATAGACATACTGAATTATTATTTTTTTTTTTTTTATGTTTTCATTTTTGAAAGAAGGAGTATTGGTACAACTTGACATTTTTTGGAAATTGATCAATCTAATGTAAATGTAGAGAACCAAATAATTGAACAAAATCTTAATAATAGATTTTAACTCTTACAGAGTTCAGTACATTATTCTACCACTCATCACATATTTTTGCTTTCTTGATTGTCCAAATATACATCTGTATGTGAATCATACAATACATATGTACACACACACACACACACACATACACATACATTTTATAAATATGTTGTTATAGATATCTTTATGCATATGAGTCTAAATTGATATTATAAGTCTTTACAGCACTATAGTTAGTGAAGTGTTAGTTACTCCCAACCATTGTTATTGCTATCCATTAATTGTCACTGTTAAGTAATTTAAATAATCTCTCATCAGAAATCTATATCCAGAATATTCAACAACAATACTGTCTCAGATAATACAGTCTACTACTGTGTTGCCAATAATCTAGCAAAGAACAGCATATCTTCTATTGCTTCAGGCACCATCATTAACATGATACTGTATTTCTATTCACCTCTTTTCTATCAATGGAATAAAATTTCCTATTCTGTTCCAGTAATTACTAATTGTTACAAAAGCTCTTTTTTTTCTCTTCTTTGAATTTTTCCATTTTGGGGCTATTTCTTCTACATTTTCAACCTTCATCATTCAAAAATGAGCTGGGGCTCAAAGTCGTGGTTCAATGAAAAAAAACAAAACGAACAGTTGAACTGCTGAACTGATAAGCTAGTTATATAGCACCGAATTCAGGTCTGGTCTCATCAATGAAGAAAGCAGAATTCTATGATGACTGGTAAAATAATGATACTGTAGTTGGTGTCACATGTTTACATTATTTTAAGATTAATTATTATTAGAGCGAGAGACACAGCTTCCTAAATTGTTGAAGAGTTGGCTGTTCATATCCTACCATTGATGATATCTTGTGTCTATAACTAAGACAGCTCTCAATAATAAAGTTCACCTATTTATAAATATGTACTGTAAGTGTGCCATGGCTGTGTAGTTAAGAAGTTTGCTTTGAAACCTCATGGTTTCAGGTTTAGTCTCACTGCATAGCACCTTCTACCACAGCCTTGGATTGACCAATATCTTGTGAATAGAATTTGGTAGATAGAAACTGTACAAAAGTCCAATGTATTTGTGGTGTGTGTGTGTAAATAACAGTGAGAAGACTGAAAAACCATTGCTTTTTGAATAAAGTCTCTTACAATATTTGTTCTGCCCTGAGTTTATAGACACACCCTTGTCACATTTGCTGTCAGAAATACAATCAACCAGCTATTGGCCCATTGGAAACCTGTAATCAATGACTCTATGGTTCACCATTTGTGATATATATATATATATATATATATATACAGGACTTATGCATACATTTCGTGGGGTTGTAAAACCTTCCACAAAGATATATGCTTGAGTTTGCTATTTAACACTACAGAGAAAGCAAAACTTTCCTGGAGTGGCGAAATATTTCCGATATAAATAGCTAAATGGATAAGAATCAGATCACGCAGAATCTCGCACACAGCACAAAAATACATGAACAAAAGCCATGAAAAACCTCTCACCTTTGGACTGTTCCAAATTAGGAACAGTTTCGGAATTCACCTCTATACCTTTGGAAATTTTAAGGAAGGTATATACTTAGCCGGAAGGTGATTTTCCCCATCAGCAAAGATTTTCCGTCTCAATTCTGTATTCATATCTAAGCGGTTAAGATACGAACAGACAAGAGTTATCAACATATGTGTCCTCACCCACAAGCTGAATGTGTGAAAGGAACAGCGAACCACTACAGTCCCGTGATGTGTTACAGAGAACAGTAAAACTGCTATGTCATGTGATAAGCGGTGGCAAGTGGCGATTTGAAATACCGCCTTGTCTGTGGAAATACAGAACTAACTCATAAGAGAACTCAACTGGCAATGGACAGATAAAACTGAGCCAGGAGTATACATATACAGGACTTATGCATACATTTCGTGGGGTTGTGAAACCTTCCATGAAGATCTATGCTTGAGTTTGCTATTTAACACTCTACAGAGAAAGTGAAATTTTCCTGGAGTGGCGAAATATTTCTGATGTAAATAGCTAAACGGATAAGACACAGATCACGCACACAGCACAAAAATACATGAACAAAAGCCATGAAAAATATCTCACCTATATGTAGGCAATAGCAGTATTGTAGAATTCGCGAGTATTTCATTGGCTTTCAGTACTGAGTTCAATTCTTGCAACAGGAAAAGCTACCTGCAATAGATCAGCATCCTATCCAAGAGGAGATTTATCTCCCAATTGCTTAACCCATGGAAACTAGTGATGAGAACTTGCTTTTTGATCTGATCTATGTGATTCAGAAATGATTAATATCATTTTACAACTTAAGTAATATGAGATTTTTCAGATTAGTATCTTCCTCTTCTTTGATTTAACCATTAGTGTGTTTCTTACATGTTGTTGTTGTTCCCAAGGTCAGCCCTAATCTAGCAGGTCTATAGTCAAAGGTGTTCCAGCCTTGACCAATCCATCTATTTTTTTTCAGGTATAGTGTATAAGGGCTACAATATTTAATGTGTCCTTCCTCTTTATAAGATCATAGGGTGCTATTCAGGGGAGATTTGGCTGCTATGATATATTTGATTCATATTTTTTAATAGAATTTGGTTGATCATGTTGCTTGACAAAAACAAAAATTGTCATTATTTTAATTTTCATTCAGTAAATCCTCAAGACATCATCTTCATCATCAAATGTTTTAGTTGCATTGTTTGTTTGATTCTAAGCTGTTTCATCTTTTAGCCTTATCTCTTAGGCCAGTGTTAAAAACTGCATAATAGGTTTCCTTAATTTAGATTTGTTCTGTAAATCATTCATTTAGTTATAAAAATGTTAAATAGTACTCCTCATAACTCTACATTCTAAGAGTTACAGCTGGCTGAGCAATTAACATGCCAAAGGCCTGATATTTTCATATCCAATTTCTACCACTGCATTGTGTCTACAATAAAAACATTTATTTCCATATTCCATGTTTCAGTCAGGGTTTTGGAAGAGAGAGAGAGAAAAGGAGAGAGCATAATAAGAAGATGATCTTGTGCACTGTATAATTAATTATAATTAGTATAATTGTTTTCCAGTCAATTGGTTTAATATCATTAAATGGGCTAATTATTAATTAATTAATTAATACAATATGGAGTGAGGGCATATAAAGTTTTGATCTTTAAAGGAAAGATTCGAGTCTTGTTTCTGCAAAGATATTTTAAAATTTAAATTTAAAAAAAACAAAAAAAAAACATTAAAAAAATCTGTGTTCAAGGCTTATAATAAATATATGTATTCAAATTTTGTATGAAGTGCACTGTATAATTCTTTCATTCATTTGTAGTACTGAGTTCAAGTTCTCCTATGTATCATCTATCTTACATTTCATTCAATTAGAAGTCTCTATGGCACAGGTCTTTTCAAGCAGAGTTGACCACAGCTATCTCAAAACAATAGCTACAACAACAACAATAACCACAATAATGTATGTTAGACAGGCATCCTATCCTATCTAAGAGTAAAAGTGTCTCTCGCTTTCTTAACATCATGAAAGCTGAGATATGCTCCAGCACATAACAATCCCTTTTATCCAAATAACAATATATAAAAGAATGTAATAATAAATATAACTCTTCATTTTGTATGTTAGCTTTAATAGAATATTACTATGTATCTTAATGCATCTTCACATAGTGTGACTTTGAAATTTATTTATATATCCAACATATACTACTCAATCTGTTTACTCCAAGCACAGTTAGTTCCTTATACTGGTTACCAAGCTTCACTATCATGCATAATTATAACTAACATTTGGTAAATAAATACCTACTTTACCTTTTGGTAGAAACTAATTTCAACTTCTTTACTTATGTCCAATCAAATATATCACCTCTGATTTTTGTAAACTCTTAGATTTTATCTACAACTCCCAAAATGATTTGCCATAGAGTAGATATAGGCTCCCAGCAAAGCAAGTCTTTGATTCAATTTCAGTTACCAGTTTTAGCCATTTTTCTTTCTTTAATGTCACTAATGTCCATAAAGATGACATGAACATTAACTAGTTTCCTTTTCCATACCCCTATAAATCTGAGGTTTTTGCATCTATGAAAGGAATCAATATTAAAACAATCTTGCCTGTATACAAGAGACCTAAGGAATTTTGTCTCTAAATCTTATACTGGAAATCAAAATCTACAAATTCAAAATATTGGTCAAATACTTTAGTTAATCATCTGTAATAAACTGGTTTCTAGTGGTTCATAGCCATTTAGAAATGTCTGATTTCTGTCCCATGTGTACTTATATCACTTCCAGTTATAATGATCCAAAAATATCGGAGCTTCCAAGGCAGTTGATTAACCTGCAAATTGAGCAATTGAGTTGAATTAGATCCACTTCTTCCACAGGCCATTACATAATCACCAATAGTAATAATAACAACTACGAGTCAACCTCTATGTGGTCACTCAAACTATGAGTAATAGCAGCCAAATTCCGTCAAATCACACCCTACCATCTTAAAACAGGAAGGAGTAATTGGACAATGTAGTCCTAGATATGTAAAAAAGACAGGATGGTCACAGCTGGAATGCTTTCGATCATAGGTCAGCTCAATCAGAGCTGACCTGGGGCTAAATAGTAACAACAACAATGGGCTAATGAGGAAGTTTCCATGCTGTCACTCAACCTGCAAGAAATAGCAGCCAAATCTCCCTCAAATCACACCCTACCATCTTAAAAAGGGAAGGACACATTGGATAATTTAGTTCTGGATACCCCTAAAAAGACTGACAGCTGGAATACCTTTGATCAGAGGTCTGCTCAAACAGGGTTGACCTGGGGCTGAACAACAGCCAAATATATTGATTTATTTATATTGGCAGGAAGAATTAAATTCATAGAGAACTAGTGGAAAGCTGTGATAGTATGCCTTTAGCATGAGCACTGGTGCTGGGATAAATATTTATTCTTATGTAACATAGAATGACAGTCTATACTTGAAAGATGTCATAATCAACATTGATACATTATTGATTATTGTGAATGAAAGTCAACTAATTAAAAATGTAGTCTTTTCTAAAAGAAGTTGAACATTTTCTAAATTTTCTCCTTCATCTTCTTTGTGTTCCTCATAATCTAATTATGTTTTTTATTTGATTAACAGTAAATACTTAGTATAGAGTTATCAGTGCTGGATCAGACAATTTACAATATTCTACTTTCTATACATTATTTGTTTTAATTTACACATTATCCCCTCCAGACATGATGGCAACACAAGGATGCTTGACCACACAAAGATAAAAGCAAATTTTGATATAAGTTCACTTGTTGTCTGCATAGGTCTCTGTAGAAGTTTGGCTCTAGTCAGTGAAACCATAGGCAATGATAACTAGAAAGAGACAGAGATGAATATAGAAGAAGACTTAGTTACAGCAGCTAGCACTTCCTCTTCCCTGTTGCTTATCAAAACATTGGATTTTTGTTCTGTCTTTAATTTCTTGTGACAACAAAACCACTCATGGAAAACATTGTAGCAATTTCTTTTTTCTTACTACTACAACATAAGAAATAGTAACATTTTTTAAACACTGGTATTCACTTTCTCTTTCAATATTACTAAACACACAATAATAAGAGTTCTTTTAATGGACATATAACTAGCAACTATAATAATCTGTAAAATACTCAGTCACAGTTCTAATTGCACTAAGACTCCAGTATTGATAAAACAAGTAAAGTTATTCTCTTATTTTGAATTTTTTTATCAATGCAATAGAGCTATAATGCATGTTGACTAAATACAGGATTTTGTCCCCAACAGTTTTTATACAATATTTATTCCAAGAGAAATAAATTCTGCATCAAAATGACATTTTCTATTGTTGTTAAACGGCAGATAGCTTAGCCAGAATACAGAGAAGGAAAAAGTACAAAACAGACTCTTGACTATTTAATCTTAACATTTTCATGCCCCAGCATAAGTATCTGTAGTGTTTATGACAATTTATTCTGTTGGAACTCAGTTAGAAGCCTTCAACTACAGGTAAGGCAGTGTGTTGACTCACTGACTTATATATGTTAGTATGAAGTAGTTGCTTCACTTCAAACATGATACATTAGAATCTCTTAAGTCCATTATCTACTTGGCCATTTCACCTTTTACTATAGATGATCACTGACATATATATCTCTTTAGTTTCTATTTTTAATTATAAGAAAGTGTGTGGAAGTTGAAGAGAGGAGGATGGTGTGCGCGTGTGTGTGTGCGTGTTGATTAGGTGTTGGTGTGTAAAAAGTCTAACATGAAGAAAGCGATAATTACTGACACAAGGGAAGTAACTCGACATTATTTTGTTATATTTCTGTATGTAAGAGTAATTTCCCTTGAATCGTTTAGGATTGTACATGCACTTCTTGTTTTATTATATTCATTCGGTGAGATAAAGTAGGATGTGAGCTTGATTCACCCATTCAGTAGTGTACAAAATTAAGAATTAATATTTTTAACGAACGTATAGTAAAGAAAGGGAATCCCGAAGGGTTATTTTCCCGAGATAAGGTTTGGTGCAGTCTTGGGGGAGAGACTGACAGAGTAACAGGTGTCAATTACAGGGAAGAATAAAGTTTGTTATAGTAGTGATAAAGAAAGCAAGGAGGGAATACAACAATGGTCCTGGGACTGAAATTTTTCTTAAGATGACAGTGATGGAATAGAGGGCATTATCTCAGATATGAAAATGTATTGAATATCGGATGTTGTAGAAAGACAGCAGTTGTGGCTGTTGGGAGTTAACATCTGCTTCTGCCCCTAAAACGTAAGCAGTACTAAGATGATTCGTTCGGGATTCTCAGCTGTAGTTTCTTGGTTGAAGAAACCTGGGTGATACAAGTATTAGTCGATTAAATCGACCTTTGTACTTGACTGGTACTTATTTTATCAACTCTAGAGAGATTAAAGGGGTTGTCAAATAATACATTTACATGTATTAATGTGAACATAAAAATACATTAGTTGTATAAAGAAACAGGCAAGGCTGTGTGTTTAAGAAGTTCCCTTCGCAACCAGACTGTTTTGGGTTCAATCCCATTGCACAGCACTTTGGGCAAGTGTCTTCTATTAAGCCTTGTGAGTGAAATTGACTAGACGGAAACTGTGTGGAAGGTGGTAGTTCAGATGGACTCTACCTGTTGTTAAGTAGTATACTTAATCTGTCGCCTGGTTTAACACTACCACTTGACCTTTAGACACTTGGGTGCTTCTAGCGGTGTCCACTCTGTTGCATGCATTTGGACCAAATCTCTGGTGTTGTCCTCCCTTTCTCCTATCAGTCTTGAAGGTCCTGACGAAGCCTTAAAAAAATGAACAAAAGCCATTCATAACAGTTGTGTATATGTGTATATACATAGATATGTATGCACACACATTATATACATGCACACACACATTATATACATGCACACATACACACACTCACACATACATACACACATAGACACACACACTGTGATGCATAGATATCACCATAACAATGTTCAACCATTTGATCAATGTCAGATCTCCAAAATGTGAGTCATTCACATCAGCCCATAGAACCACAAGTACAATAACCTATGGACTTCATCATGCTGATTCTATGAATGACTACTACAATGGTATTTGGATGGATGATAAAAGCATGATTGGTGCAACTTGGGCCTCATCATCAACTCTTCTCCAAAAGTTATGGGCAAGTTTCTCAGAAGGTCAGCTCACAGTAAAGCTGTCCAGTATGTGGCATTTGTTGTTGCTTATGGTAGTAGGTACATTTAACTGAAGAGAAACAATGAGCTAAAATACTCAACTGTCCTGTGATTTTCCCAACTGCCAAATCTCTGCTGTATGTGGGTATATGTGTATCATCATCATCATCGTCATGTCCGCTTTTCTATATTTGCATGGATTAGACAGGTCAGCTATAACACAGCATCTCTCCACTAGTTCCAGTCCTTCATCATCTCCATGAGGCTCAGCATCCTGAGATCAACCCTTACTAGTTCTGTCCCCAACTTCTTATTGTCTTCCTCTTCCACAAGTCATTTCTACTTACATCATATTATATATATATACACACACACATACACACACACCCATATATGTGAGTGTGTGTCTGTGCTTATAATTTAAACAATGTTTGAAATGTATAGAGCTCAAAAGAGAATAGAAATGTGAGGTCCTGAGGGCCTTGGTATAATGACTACCTCTGTGGAAATTGCCTCCCACATTAGAATCTTTATTTCAGTAAACATCGAATTTTAAGATTGTTTTTGAATACTAGTATGTGAACAGTTCATATCTCACCTGCGTATTTTGATTTGACTATGTATTGATTACATTGTGAAATTTCTTCCTAATATGATGGTGAAATTGGTGACAGTTCCTTCAATTTTCTCAGATTATTTTAAAGAAATCTATTTGCAGTTTGCTTTATGAACTAAGTTTGACACTGGAATCAAATTTGTTGTCAGTTAACCTATGTTTTAATGGAGAATTGGTAATTACACCAAGGTATATACGAGGCAACATGAGTTTGAGTCCTATTGGAAACTCACATTTATATTTTCTCATATTTTCTCTTTATTTTTGAGCATTTTGCTTTGTTTAAATGGAAACATGTATTTTGACCCTAAATCTTAGGTTAACCAACAATAAATTATATATATATGCAGAAATGGTAAAGTGTCGAAAAACATACTTTGTGGTATTTAGTAGTCTCTCTTTACATTCTAAGTTCATATCTCCCCCATGTTCACTTTACCTTTCATTCAACAAAGTCAATAAAATAAGCACCAGTCAATAGAATAAGTACTGAGATCGATGTGATTGACTATACCCTAGATAAGTGAAACAGTAGAATCCGCAAATAGTAAGTAGATCATCACCATGTCCATCCTTTTAATAGATAAGGCCCTATGCTTCCTCTACATCGATGGAACATACAACTAAGATGTGAACTCCGCAAGCAGCATTGTAGGCTACCCATCTAGATGAATAAGAACTAATACAGGGTAGAGAGAAATCTTTAGTCCTCCTCGCATAAGTCAAACTCTCTAGTGCCAATAGCACGATAAAATGTGCTTGCTGCACTCTGTAAAGTAGTTGATGATATGAAGAGCATCCAGCCATAAAAACTATGCCAAAAATGAAACATACTAGCAGGACGTGGACTCCGCAAGCCGCATCGTGGGCTACCCATATAGGAGGGTAGCACTTCTGAATAACAACTGATACAGGGTCATACACAACAATAAGGTTGGCTGGTTTTCTTTGTTGCTGTGTGTGCAAGTTGATGTGGACTGTGACAACCCATCAAATTCACGGGAAAACGAATGTAAAATGATGATGATGATGATGATACTGATGATGATGATGATGATGATATATCTCAGTCCAATGACTGAAACCAGTAATATAAATCATTTGAAACGTGCATTTCCATTTACAGGCTACATTCTAAGGGAGGTAATTCGAAATTTTTCACTATCCAAATACTTTGCTGAAACCACTTGGCAAAATATTTAATTTTTTTTTTTTTTAATGATTTTATTAATTAGTCAAATGTTGCTTTGTGACTCTAACACAGTGGTTCTCAAACTTTTTGAAGTCGTAGCGCACTTGAAATCCTACAAATAATTGCAGGTGCACTATACACAGAATGCTAAGAAATATGTTGTAATTAAGTCTAATATTCTAGGAAATAAATAATTTTTGGCTCTTAATTAACACAATAATGATGTGATGCCGAAAAGAATGATATATCAGTTCTGAAATGAGGATATAATGTACTATATATTCATTTTTTATATCTTGAGACATATCTCTCTGGGATGCTACAGGGCGCACCTAGGCATCTCATAAGGCGCACCAGTGTGCCCAGGCGCACCCTTTGAGAACCACTCTGCTAGCCATTCAACAGTAAAGTAAGAATGGAGCTTTCTTTATTTTATTTTTATTTTGGGTGCAGTCAGACACACTGGAGTAAGCATGCTATGTGCCTTGCTCAGAGGTATACACATTGCTGTATTAAGATCAGAATTTATGACTATGTGATAAGCAATTTAGTTTGATTTAAATAGAAATAATTGGATCTGAATGAAGCAAATAAATCTCCACAAGATAAGCAACATATAATGATAGAGTAGGTTTCCTTTTTATTAGTTTTTTTTCTTCTTCTTGAAGCTTATGTGTATGCCAGGACTCCAAGTTAAAATCTTTCTCCGTTTGATTTTTCAAAGATAAATTTATGAGTCTCATAGAATCTGAATGAATGTATGTCATATATTGGTTTCATGGATCATTATTGTATGAGGCAACTGAATAGGAAAGAAAAAGAGAAAACCCATACATCCTTTTCCATGCCAATGGAAGTTTGATAGGTTTCATTTCCTGGAACAGGTATGATTTATTGGTAAAAGCATTCATAGTATTAATTGCCTAATTATGAAATGGGAGGGACTAGAATCTAGTTTTCAGATTATGTGAATAAATGCACGTACATGCAGTGTACTTTGGCATGTATTGTTAAATCATTAATCATATTGAGAATTGTGTTTTTGTCCCCTTATTTACACTTGAAAAAAAGATAAAAAATCAAATGTATCCCACTTAAGAGATATGCTTATCAAAGCATCAGTACTAAATCAATAATGTTTTTATAGTTTGAAGTGGTGGTATGGGGGGAACTATACTCGATGTAGCTAAATAAATGCTACATGCATTTTATATTTGCACACTAACCAGAATAATAGTTGAGTGCCCAGCGCAATTTAGATTACCTCATTCAAGCTCTTCATTTGTATGCAAATTAAGCTGCCTAACAGGAATTCTTTTTAAGTATTAAATGGGATTGATGCTGTTTAACTATGATGATCTAATATAAACTATTGCTTTTCTCATTTTGCACACTGATGCACACAGTGTAGCAGAGGTTATGTACACACAAACACACATACACAAATATATATATATATTTATTTAGATGCAGGCATAGCCAAGTGGTTAAGAAGTTTGTTTTTCAACCACATGGTTTTGGGTTTGATCCCACTGTGTGGAACCTTGGGCAAATGTCTTTTACGTTTACTCTAGCTTCAAGCTGACCAATGCCTCATGATTGAAATTTGGTAGATGGAAACTGTGTGGAGGCCTGTTGTATATATATATATGCATGTGTGTGTATCTAAGTGAGTGTGTGTCTGCGTTTGTGTAAGCCAATGTAAAACGGTGCACCAAGTTATATCCCTTTACTGTAAAGATAATTTGGCCATTCAATAATTAAATATCGATAACACAAGTATCAGATTGAACTAAGTAATGTAGTTGATAATATCAACTAACACTCTTGAAGGCAGTGTCCCTGCATGGCCAAAGTCCAATGACAGAAACCACTAAAAGAATGA
>JAOPJM010001604.1:9652667-9663508 GCA_027124095.1 Muusoctopus leioderma
ACAACAACAACAACAACAACAACAACAACAACAACAACAACAACAACAAGAAGAAGAAGAAGAAGAAGAAGAAGAAGCAAAATATATTTCAAGCCTCAATTGTTTATTCTCTAAACAATTCTCTCTTCCAATGCCACTAATGTACAGTCTTGTACATTTACTTAATCATTTCTTACAAGGCCAGAAATTTTAGTGGGGAAGGAACAGCCAATTATATCAACCCCAATACTTGACTGGTACTTATTTTATTGACCCCAGAAGGATGAAAGCCAAAGTTGACCCTGGTGAGATTTGAACTCAGAATGTAAAGATACATAACTAAATACCGCAAAGCATTTTGTCTGATGTTCTAACAATTCTACCAATATACAGTTACTTCATGATTCTTTCAACACTTAATCCTTTTGATAACAACCCGCCTGAAACTGCCCCTGGTTCTATCATAAGATATCAATTGTTTTAAAGTGTTTGTATTTAAATTTAAACCTTCCATTATAATTTTATGTAAGAACTTTTTTTTAAGTTACGTTCCAAACACCAACTTAATAACATCTTGATTATTTTCAAAATTAATTGAAAATCATAGGTAGTGTATTTCATTAGAAATATAGTAATGAAAGGGTTAATGATTCTTCATCACTACTTCGGTAAGAACAATTCTACCAATATACAATTACTTAATGATGATTCTTTCATTAATACTTCGGTAAGAACGGTGAAGGTTATACTTTACTGATGAAGTCAGAATAAGGCAGAAACATATCAGGAGTTGTATCCCATACATGCTAAAAAAAAGAAAAACAAAAATAGTATCATATTGATATTTTTCCTCACCACATAATTATGTTCAGTCAGCTTTCTACTGCTCCCTGTATTAAATATGTTAACACTAACTTCGCTAAATTTTGAATGATATCTAGAAAACAATTATCATGATTATTGTCATCATTTTAACATGAGTTTCTTTCTTTTTTTTAATCCATCTTTCCTCCATAACCTCTTCATTTTGTTACAAAGAAAGAAAAATGTGAAACGAATTCCTTCTGCTTTTCATAAGAAATGCATTAAACTTTGCTATGTTCTCTTCCGAAAAGCTTTCTACACACAATATTATGAAGTAGTTTTTACAAAACCTTAATGTTACAGATCAAACATGGATAAATCACAAAGACCACATATAAAACACAGAAAATGCTCGCAGCAACTGGAAGCTATAAAAATTTGTTAAAATTATTTATGTCTTCCTTCAAGCAAAAACTTCTACAATCTCAAAATATTCGGTCTCAAGTGATTGCAGAAAACTTTTTCAGAGTTTCAAGACTTAGTCTTTTATCAGCTGTGCTGTGTGACACCATGTTTTGTAAAGATGAGATTAGTGCTTACTAACAAGAAAATATTATCTACTCAAATCTTTAGCCTAAGGTTAGTATTTGTGACCACCTTAGAATTTAAGAATATAATAAACACACATGTGAACACACACACACATAACTGAAAATACAAATACATAAATACATTACCAACTTCTTCAAAAATGAAACAATTTATTTCCATTTCCCATACTATCAAAGGTTCTTTTTTTCTTTTTTCTTTTTTTTTTCTTCTTTCATATTATCATGTTAGGAGAATGAAGATATTAACCAAAACCTGTGGGAGAACTCTTGCATAAGAAGGTTTAGGGGGATAATGGGTATTCAAGTGATTAATGGGAAGGTAAAAGAATTTAAAGTTAATGTATCATGGAAGATTAGAAAGAAGGGAGAGATCCATAAAACACAGCAGCCTACAGAATGAAGTGGAGCATGTAATGAAATGTTGTAAGTTTTTAAGTGAAGAGACAGAGCATGAGTCACGAGAAATAGGGAGACAGGTGCAAAATAGCACACAGGAGTTTGAGCGAGTATTAGAATATCAGCTAGGGATTGAGAGGGAAAAATAAGTTTAGGAAACTTTATATAAATACATACATACAACCTGTGAAGGTGTGTGGTCTAGTGGTTAGCATGTTAGATTCACAATCATAAAGTCGTGGGTTGAATTCCCAGACCATTTGGCACGTTGTATCCTTGAGCAAGGCACTTCATTTCATGTTCCTCCAGTCCACTCAGCTGAGAATGAGCACCTATGATAGGACTGGGTCCCCTACCATTAAAATACCCAAGAAACTTCCTATGAGGTGCAACCTCATACGAGGCCAGCCACATATCATTTAAATATACATAGAACCATACACACACACACATATACTTTTCTTCACTTCCAGGACTCTTTAATTCACAGGAGATCTCCCACGACTATCCAATTAATTCACTGCTCCCCCCCGCCCCCCCCCCCCACACACACACACTCATGCATTACTCAACCTCTATTTCACACTCTCAGCCACACTCGGCCATTTCTATCTCACTCTCAGGCACGGTTGCCCTCCAAGGGGCAGAGACTCTGTAGAGTGGAGAGGACTCTTTAGCCAAGGTATCCTCTCTGGTGTTGGTGCCATGATAAAATGCACTCAGTACACTCTGTAAAGTGGTCGACAATTGAACGGAGAAAACATAGGGTAGAGAGGGCTCTTTAATTGTGCCATAAGCATGACAACCTTTCTAGTGATGGTGCCAGGATAAAATGCACTCGGTACACTCTGTAAAGTAGTTGGTGATAGGAAAGGCACCGGGCTGTAGAAACCAAGCCAAATGAAACATCCGAACAAGATGTGGGCCACTGACCCATCTAGGAGTGGTGACTCCAATCAGAAATCGATGCGGGCCGAAATCACCTGTCCAACCCATGCCAGCATGGACAACGGATGTAAAACGAAGACGATGATGATGTTAACAACATATCTAAGATGGGGAAATAACTAGGGGGGGGGGAGGGAGACATCACTATGAAACTCATCTAAGTATAAATATATATATATATATATTTTAGTTATATAGGTACTACAATTCCATAAAGAATTTGACCTCTAGACAGGTTTAAAATACCACCCTGGCCATCCAATGGAATTCAGCTGTTAGTTACAATTATTAGTTCAGATGAAGTTTCTAAAGTATTTGTTCTTTCAATAGCAATTAAACTTGGTGCTACTTTAATCCAATAATGACACAGAAACAGTTATTTGCAGCATCAACTGTAAAATGCTAAAAACCTGAAAAACGTAGTTATGGGCAGGGCTGGGAGAACTTGGAGAAATAGGATAGCAGTGTCATAACTAATGATAAAAGTATGAAATGACATTTATAGATACAGATGGCAGTTTCTTCCAATTACAAATGAACAAACATACAGTTGCATACCTGTTCTAGTTCAAAAGGAATCTTTATGAATGTATGAATTCTTTTCCGTTTTTCTGTGAAATTCTTCTGGTCTTTCTCCGGAACATAACCTCGAGTGAGCTCAGATGTGAAATATCTAAAGAGAGAGAGACCTGCAGGATGGAAAAAAAGTAATAAAATTTAATGCTTTATCAGGAAAAAATAAAACAATTACTTCCATTCCATCTTTCAGGAATTAGAAGTTACTTCTGTTGATATCTACTTCCTCTTTCTCCACCACCAACATCACTATTTCATTTAATACCTGCTACAACCACAACCTTAACTTGTCACAGATAGCATTATACATTGAGAGTTTGTGTACATTACACACGAGAGTTTGTGTACTCTATGAAGGTTTAATAGTTGGTTACTGTTCTTAGATCCTACCATAATACTTAATATTATATTTTTGATTTTTTGCCAATGTACATTAATATAAAGATATATATTCCATCTTATAAAACAAAATAAGTAAAATTTGATATGGTTATTTAATTAAGTTCTAATATTAAGTTCTAATTAAGTTCTAAAATTTGATATGGTTATTTAATTAAGTTCTAATATTTTTGTTAATGTTAATTTTTCAAGTATACACAAGGGAGATAGGAAGGAAGGAAAGTCAAACAAAGATTACAAGGCATGGTGAATTTTGCAGTTCATATATCTTTCCAGACAAGTTAGTAAAGTAACCCATAAAAAAAACCCAAATAGTAAATTGAGTTAGAAATGGTTATTTCTAATTGAATTGTGAGTATAACCATATTAGTTTAGCGAGTATAGCTACTATACTCACTAAATATATATCTAAATTATATAAGAATCATTGAAACTAGACAGATTGAGTGTGAATTTTTGCGCATCATCATCATCGTTTTACGTCCGTGTTTCCATGCTTGCATAGGTTGGATGGAGATTTCTTGAGACAGAATTTTATGGTTGGATGCCCTTCCTGTCACCAGCAATACTGATTAAGCATGGGATCCTACCACCAGACTAACGAACGGCCAGGCATTTTGTTATTTGGAGATGTAAATAAACTCACCAGCTGATCAATAAATGGTGTCAAGCGATGACAAGGACATGCTTGCACACACATGACAGGCTTCTTACAGTTTCTGTCTACCAATTCCACTCACAAGACATTGGTCAGCCTGAGGCTATAGTAGAAGACACTTGCCCAAGGTGCCATGCAGTGGGACTGAACCCAAAACCACATGGCTGGGAAGCGAATTTCTTAACCACACAGCCAAGCCTGCACATAGGCATAGGTTGGCCAGAGGCTATAGTAGAAGACATGTATATATATATAGTATGGGCAGTCTTAAGTGGTTAAAAACTCCCAGCAGGCTAATTTTGTGAAATAGGTTTGGTTCTTAGTGCTTGTAAGTTTCAGTTACAGTCAATAAATGGTAGGCCTAGCACACTTCCTTGTTTAACACCACCACCTGGCCTTTAGGTGTCTTTAGTGGAGTTTACTCTATTGCAAGCATTTAGACCACATTTCTCCTGCAGATGTCAACCACCTACATTTGTTCAGATGTGGCATTAGCTACATCAATCTCACCAGTCTGAGATGGCCTGCAAAGGTCATAGCACCTGCCCCAGGTACAAAAACAATACTTCCAGTACTTGAAATTTGTCTAATGGATTACCACAAGGATCCCTCCCACTATTCTCCAGACACACCTGCACAACTACTCCAACGATACATCAATCACCTAGAAATGTGGCTCCAAAACAACAGACTGAAAGAAGTACCTACTAAACAAAACTTAAACTTACTTGATTTAATTAGCCAAGAATAATGCATCTTCACATAGAGAAGATAGATGTAGCAGGGAAGACTTTATCAGTCAGAGAATACAATGCTATGATATTATAAACAAAACAAAATGAAAAATCTGCTATTTTTCAATCACGAAAAGTGAAACTTATGTACATTGTAATGAAAAGAGTTATTTCCCCTGTACAGCACGTTTTTGATGGTAGGGGTGGTGGTGATAGTAATGATGATAATTGGTAATGATGGTGGTGGTAGGAACAGTAATGTTAATAGTTGTGGTGACTAATGAATTGTGATGATGATGGTAGTGATGATGATGGTAGTGGTGATGGTGACAGTTAACGAATTGTGAGAAGGATGGTAGTGGTGGTGGTGGTGACAGTAATGATGATAACTGATGATAATGGTGGTAGTGACAGTAATGTTAATGACTGTTGATGATGATGATGGTGGTGGTGACAGTAATGTTAATAAATGATGATGATGATGAGTGAGGATGATAGTAGTGGTGGTGGTGGTAACAGTAATGATGATGGTAGTGATGGTTACAGTGATGATAATGGTAGTGATAACAATGATGATGCAGTCAGCTCATAGATTGTTATGATCGTGGATCACACTACAAGGACCTCGCTCAATCCATCATCATCATCGTTTTACATCCGTGTTTCCATGCTAGCATGGGTTGGACGGAGATTTCTTAAGGCAGCATTTTACGGTCGGATGCCCTTCCTGTCACCAACCATACTGATTAAGTATATATGTATGTATATGTACATATATATGTGTATATATATATATATATATGTGTGTATATATATATATATACACGACAGGCTTTTGCACAATTTCTGTCTACCAAATTCCACTCACAATGTATTGATCAACTTAAGGCTTTAGTAGAAGACACTTACCCAAAGTGTCACTCAGAGGGATTGAACCCGAAACCATGTGGTTGTGAAGCAAACTCCTTAACCATACAGCCATGCCTACACCCATTGTTTAGCCCTAGGTGAACACTGATTGAGCAAACCCATTTTCACTCTAACCATCCTGTCTTTTTAAGGATATCTAATGTGTTCTTCCCTTTTTTTAAGATGGTAGGGTATGATGTGAAGGAGATATTACTGCTATTTCTAGCAGGTCAAGTAACCATGTAGAGGCTCCCTTGTAGAGGAAATTTATTATCTTCGTTTAGCCCCCAGGTGAACCCTGATGATCAAAGGCATTCTACTCATGACCATCCCTTTTTTTTTGTTTCTTCAGGCACAGTGTAAAAGTAAAGTAAATAGATCCTCTGTCAGTTTTGACGATGAGTATTCCAGTTGTTCAATGTACTGAATTACCTACTCATCAAATTATAGTGTAAGTGGCTGAGTATTCCACGGAATTTTGTATCCTTCTCGGGCAGAATCAGTACAACTCATAGTGTGACAAGGCTGGCCCTTTGAATTACAGGTACTGTCCATCTGACAGGCTTCCACTCAATTTCTGTCTACCCAATTTGACTCACAAGGCTTGGGTTGACCCGAGGCTTTGGTAAAATGGTAAAAGAAACTTGCGTAAGATGCCATGCAGTGAGAATGAACCTGGAACCTCATGATTGCAGAGCGAGCTTCTTGACCATTTGGCCATGTCAGCGCCCCTATAGTAGATGATACTTACCCAGGATGTCACGCAGTGGAATTGAACCTATGACCTCATAATTGCGAAGCAGACTTCCTAACTACTCAGCCAATGTGTTCTTTTTTTTAATGATAGGGTGTGATTTGAAGGCAGTTTGGCTGCTATTTTTAGCACATCGAGTGACTGCATAAAGGATCCCTCGTTATCTCAACAGAGTTTTTGTTTATTATACATTTGATGGTCTATAGCTGTCCCTATGTGTGCAGCATGGGGAGACCACTGTTTTCAATAACTTATAATTTATTGTAGTTTGTGACAGAGACATTAGGGACTCATGCAGGGTTGACAGAGACATTAGGGACTCATGCAGGGTTGACAAAGTCCATGATGGGTCTTAACTCTTTTGATACCAACCCACCTGAAACCGCCCCTGGTTCTATGATTAAAAAAACCATTTGTTTTAAAGTTTGCATATTTAAATTTTAACTTTCCATTATAATTTTATGTAAGAACTTTTCGCTAAGTTATATTCTAGACACCAACTTAATAACAAGAAAGTTAGTTATTTTATTAAATCACTCCAAATTCTGGATTATTTTTAATATTAATTGAAAATCTTAGACAGTGTATTTCATTAGAAATATGGTAACGAAAGGGCTAATATATTTTTGTGCACTGATGTTAAGGATTCCTTATTTTGTATTAATGGTGTATCAATGTGTGTCCACAGCATGCTTAATTACCTGTTTGTTTTTTGTTATTGTTTTTATTATATATTCTATGGTGTACTCTTTTACTAGTTTCAGTCATTGGACTGCAGCCATGCTAAGGCACTGCCTTGAATGGTTTAGTCAATCAAATCGATGCCAGTACTTATTTTTAAATCTGGTACTTATTCTATCAGTCTCTGTTTGCCGAACCGCTATGTTATGGAACATAAACAAGCAAGTACATAAAGAGAGGCAAATGCACACACACACACACAGTTTCCATCTACTAATTTCACTCACAAGGCATTGGTCAGCCCAAGGCTATAGTAGAAAACACTTGCCCAAGGTGCCACTCAGTGAGACTGAAACCAAAAGCACGTGGTTGCAAAGCGAACTTCTTAACCACATAGCCATGCTTGCGCCAATGAGGCATGCCTGCACCTAAAGCTATGCCTGTATGTGAAAGTTATTGAAATATATTATAAGATGCCTAAGATTTTTGCCTTTTGTGTATGTATGGTGTTAGCTTGGTTGAGTGTGATGTAAGATACAAGATGATGTAAGGTACAAGATGATGTTGTTGTGGTTGCCTCAATAGAAGTTCAATGCTGCAATTCGAGTTGAAGTGGCAGAATGGTTTCAACTCGATTTGACTTGAGATTTGAAACTTCTGGGGATAAATTCAATATGAGAGCAAGTTTGGGGATAAATTCAATACTTGGGCAAGTTTGGTTGACCCATTTGAATTCAATTCAGAATACGATTCCATGTCAAAATCGCTTCTCCATTGGAACCCAAGATTCATCTTCATTCATCATCATCATCGTTTTTCTATGCTGGCACGGGTTGGATGGGCCTTGCCACTCGTTTTAGTCCTTCCTCACCTGGCACTGGCACACACACACGCACGCACACACATGCACGCACACACACACACACAACAAAGTTGACCAGTATATGGTTGTTATTTGTTGTTAAGCCCTTTTCCTGACCATATTCATATTTCTAATGAAATACAATTAATTTTTTAACTCCTCAATCATTTAGAGGGGTTTAGTAAAATACATAACTTCTCCATTATTAAGCTTTCATTTGAGACATAACTTAACAAAAGGTTCTTCTATAAAATGATGATAGAAGGTTTAAATCTAAATATAAAAATGTTAAAACAGACGGCTTTGTATCATACCAATCCGCTCCTGATTCTATCAAAAGGTTTAGACCCAGGTCAGCCCTGAGATGGAGCACACCTATAATCAAAGGCATTCCAGCCATCACCATCATGTATTTTTTCCCTCCCTACTACATCATCATCTTTTTAAGTCCACTTTACATGCTAGCATGGGTTGGATGGGTAATTTTGGACCTAATCAGGTCCTGATTTGGAGTCACCACTCTCCTAGATGGGCCAGTGGCCCATGTCTTGCTCATACGTTTCATTGGGCATGTTTTCTGTGGCTGGATGCCCTTCCTATCACCAGTCACTTTACAGAGTGTACCGGGTGCATTTTATCATGGCACCAACACTAGAATGGTTGTCATGTCGAAGACACGACTAAAGAGTCCGTTCGATCGCCAAGCACTTTACAGAGTGCACTGGGTGCATTTTATCATGGCACCAGCACTAGAGAGGATGCCTTGTCTCATCTCTTGTAGGCAACAGAGTCCTCTCTACTCTACATAGTCCTATCCAATATGTCCTATATTAAGACAGTCAGGTGGGATTTTAGGGAGATGTGTCTCTTGTTTGGCTCGTGTAAATATATGGTTGCAAGTTGGTGTGCACTTATATTTGGTGAGCTGTGGAAGGATGCAGTCGCAATGTCATAAACATAGGATGCCATGTATAACATGTGTGGAGGTGCAGGGAGTACATGTATGTTTAAGCTGAATAGATTGATACAAAAGAACTTTGTGGTACTACATACAGGATGCTATGGCTCGTGGAAATTGAGCTTATAACAAAAGGCTTGTAGAATTAAGTGTACTGCTCACCTACACCTGCAACCAATTTGAATGCATTACCTATGAGCGCATACACAAATACCATATCCACTTAGCCATTTTGCTTCTACTGGTAAAAGTATGAAGCTAATAATGATATATTTCTTAGTGTGTGCTGGGATGTTCATGTAATGTGTAGATGTGTGTGTGTGTTTGGTGAGAAACATACATAAACAGCTATTAAACTATTAGAAGGGCCAGGGAAAAAATACCCACGGACACACTCTGCGTGAAACCAAATAAGGTCGGTGCTAACATACTTATTGTAGTGAGCCAAGATATTTTAACTCTTAACTTCCTGTAGGACATGGTTCCACGCGGTACCAAATCATCAAATTGATATGAATCATTGAACTATATATATATATATGTGGTGAAAGTGAACTATTTTTGTGTGAATACATCTCTAGCACCTCTGTTTCTTACCTGGAAATTTCATAATAAATAATCTGCAGAAACCCGTTTTTAGGCATTTTATGGTGAAGAGAAATAATCAGTAGCTTAATGATCAAGAAAGGCAGGGGAGATAACTCCAAAATTTGATCATTTTAAGTCTGCTTTTCCATGCTGGCATATGGTTGGACGAGATTTTTTTGAGACAGTATTCTACTGCTGCAGGTCCTTCATGACGCCAACCCTTATTTATTTTTTAAGTGTTGTACTTATTCAATTACAAACGACACCGGTTGCTTAAGCAATATCAACAGGAAGACATACACAGAAACAAACACAAACATATGCGTGCGTGCGTGCGCGCACACACACACACATACACATACATATATATAACGGGCTTCTACACAGTTTCTGTCTACCAAATTTCACTCAAAAGGCATTGGTCAGCTGAGGCTTTAGTAGAAGACACTTGACTAAGGTGCCACACAGTGAGATCGAACCCAAAACCACGTAGATGCAAAGCGAACTTCTTAACCACACAGCCATACCTGTGATTAAAAGTAATTAAAATTAATTGAAAAAAAAGTGTGGGCAATGCAGTGGAGAGTGAGTCTTGGCAGTACAGGGACAACTCTGGACATGTTTCAGCATTATTAGACCTCCTCAGCAAAGTATAGTCTTTAGCAGTACTGCCAGACAAAGATGACTTGATATCATCATCATCATCGTTTTACGCCCGTTTTTCCATGCTAGCATTGGTTGGACGGAGATTTCTTGAGGCAGCATTTTACGGTCGGATGCCCCTCCTGTCACCAACTATACTGATTAAGTATATATATATATATATATATATATACACATACACACAGAGGCATGGCTGTGTGGTTTAGAAGTTCGCTTCACAACCACATGGTTTCGAGTTCAGTCCCACTGCATGGCACCTTGGGTAAGTGTCTTCTACTATAGCCTCAGGCCGACCAATGCCTTGCGAGTGGATTTGGTAGA
>JAOPJM010001604.1:9736016-9753328 GCA_027124095.1 Muusoctopus leioderma
TTCTGCCTCAATAACTCTCTCCGTCCAACCCATGCTAGCATGGAAAAACGGACGTAAAAAGCGATGATGATGATGATCATCACTGAACATTTTCACCATCTTCAGCTACTTCTCATCCTTCTCAAAGAATTTGAAGCCTAGCTAACAAGCTGGTCTTTCGTAACTTCAAATCCTAACTTGCCTCTGTTAAGGCATGCTCAGTGGTATAAGTGCTGGATAGAAAAGCAGGGAAGACAAAGAATTGCCACGGAAGTTGGAATGCCTGATGGCTATCCTCTTGTGCTGATCTTTTCCCCCTCGTAATTGAGGTGCTTTGTGCCAATGTAGGAAATCATTATTATTACACTTGTATTCTCATATAGCATACAGGGATTGTTTAACAATTTTGGATGTTGGTAAAACAAGTATACTGAGCTTTTCAAAATATTTTTTAAGACTGTTGTACATGTGTTTTATATATTGAAAACTTTTCATTCGTGTTGTTGGTCATCAATGTCATTTGCAAACTGAAGGTTTATCATTGTTTTTTTCTCCACAATAATGACTGTTTATTCACGGCCTTCCAGTGTGGCATTCATGGAGTGTTGGAGGTGAGAGCAAAATATCCTTGTTGAACTGTTGTTCTATGGATCAATGATTGTAGACTGCACTTGTGGCTTTCAATGGCTCAAACAAGGTTGGGGCTGATATTGTATTTCCTCATGGTTTCATATAAGACTGCATACCATGCTCTGTTAAAAGACTTATGAAGACATGATAAAAGTAATGTTGGTGTTGCAGGTACTTATTGTAGATCTGCTCTGTGGTGGTCTGGTTCACTCTAAAGCTTGCCTATTCTTCTGCAATACCTTCTGCTTAGTGCTTAAGTAGGTTCATTATAACTTTCAGCATAACCTTCTTTGTATGACTAATGTGTAGCATGGCTGTGGTAGTTCTGGTACAGCTAAATGTTTTCTTTCTTTAAAATGGTGGTAAACAAGGTTTTTGTCCATGGTGTAGGTCATTCTCATATTTGCCAAATCTTGTTTGTGAGGGCTGATCATGGCCTCTCTTTTATTTAGCTGGAAGATTATCCACTTGAGCAGACTTCAGCTTTTTCAGAGATTTTACTGTTGCTGCAACCACCTCATGTAGGATTCGATTACTGTTGTCTTCAGTAGTTTGAAGATAATATCGGTGCTGATTGATTTCTCATAACTTTCTGATTATATAGCTTCAAATAGTTCTTTGTTCACCTGTTTACTATTCCAAACAGTAGTAGTACCTAGCTCACATTTTATGTCAACTACTCATCACGTGGGTAATATTTTCTACAATAGCTTAACAAATATTCTCTACTATTTAAATGTATATCTGTCTATTTTATTATAAACTTAGGAACTATTTACCTTTTTCTGGATGGTATGAAATGGGTTCAGGGAAAGTTAGGTTCTTTTTATATTTTATTATCTTCCTCTTAGTCTAGAGTTAGTGGATTCAGGTAAAACTTCCTCTAAGCATGCCATGTTTTTTCTCTTAGATAAATACAGAAGTACTGTGGTAGCATTGAGTATCTCTATAATGAAAATATCTCTTGAGTTCTCAAGGTTTTAAAATAACTTATTAGTATGCATTTAATGTTCTCTTTTTATTTTTGAGGATGTGGAGATGTTCATTGCCCGAATAATATAATAAATCACTCAATGTTGTCTTTGTTGACCCCTTTAATTTCTATTAGTTTGAAGATGTCACTATTGCTGTGACCATCATTATTCTTGTAGAAGTTGACAGTAAGATTTTCTTCATCCTCTTTATATCCAAATTGAAGATTCCTTCAGAAACCATGTTTGATGTATTGGAATCCTCAAAATCCTTTTCTTAAAAATGTTCATGGGAAACTGAAGTATACACTAAGTCCAAACAGAAAGTAAAATAATGCAAAACTTATTTACAAAATGTAAACATTTCCTCCCTGAGTTCCAACCAAAAGGTTGAAATTGAGAGCCTGAGTTCTTAGTATCAAAGGTTCTAGCCACCCCATCTCAACTGAATGTAACTCAGAGGAAATCTGAAGATGTAAAGAGGTTCCTCTATTGTTCTGAAAAGCCACCACTACTTCTATTGGACAATATATCAGTCTAGGTATTGATAACCCCTTCAATCACAGTTATCAAAACTGAGATTGTATATAAAGGCAGCTCTTGCTCACCTTGTTAGATACAAAACAATGTATTGTAGTATATGTAGAGATGTAAATGCCATCTGATATTCCACTAAAGCCAATTTGTTGTGTTGCTGATTATTAGAAACCTCTTGTTTGATTAATTGTAAAGTACATTGAAAATTAGAATTTCTTCAAATTCTTGATTTTGTTCTTATCGCAATTATAATTTAATTCCATAATTCGTTATGAAAAAGATTCACTTCAAACCTATAAATATTTGGTTTGTCTACAATGAACAAAATTACAAATAAAAGCCATGTATAAAACAATAAGAATAACCACATTCTTGTGTAAACATATGTATGTATTTTAACCCAAAGCAAATAAACAATGGTAGCAAGAGTCATAGGATCCCATCATAGTTTATTGTATTTCTCCTTTGAATTATATTTACATATATATGAACTAGTTATTAATTTGCATAAAAATTCACACTCTCTCTGTCACACACACACACATACTGAGCTTATATATTTTTTTAAAGTGATATTAATCCAATACAAATCAGAAGCGGATTGTTGTTGTGATTGTTGCATTTTATGCTTAACTTTTTTATTGCTACATTGCATTTTAATGTTGATCCATCCCCCCCCCATTCCTGGCAGAGAGATTATGTCCCTTCCATGCTGCTAGCCAGTATACATTGCAGGGTTATTCCCTCCTATTCTAAAGAACCAAAAGAATATACTTTATGGGTTTTTCATAACAGCCGTCACAAAGAACTATTATAGTAATATTTGTATTGTGAAGTCATGTTTGGTGCAACATAGAATTCTTCTCTCAGATGTTCTACTTCTACACCAGCAAACAATTCTCCACAAGAAGTAAAATAGCATCAAGTCAGTAAGTAGATATGCACAGCTTCAGGTACAAGGGAACAGCTGATGAAAACCAATAGCTTAATTATGTACTAATTGTCACTTTACTGTAGTTTGTATAATTATTTTTAACTGACATAAATTGATCCAACACTATTCACGTGGAATGTTGTGATTTCTGTGCTTTAAGAGTGTGTGTGTGTACAAAATACCAGCTCAAGTAGCCGTCCTGTTCAATTCTTATATTAAGTTTTTGGCTTAATTTTATTTTTTTAATTTCTTGTATCAGTTTTCCTTTTTTATTCTTTATGCATTTGTATTATTCAACATTTTTTTTTTCTTTTACTATTTGATAAAAAATGTTAAAATTTACTGCTGTTTCGTTTATTTGACTGTACCTTTTTTATTTTCTAATAACACATTGTTTTTTTAGAGAGATTTTTTAAAATTATGTACAGAAACCCTAAATATTTTAAAGCCAGAGTTATTAAATATGATAACTGTATGTGGAGACAACTCTAAATATATTGCCTTTAACTGGCAAATAATCTACAAAATTAACTGATTGCCTAAAATTTGGATAAACCAATTTTTTTAAATTCAATTCAGTCTTCCTCAAGTAGATATTTTAAAATCTCCAGTCTAAAACCTGTATTCCTGTCAAACAAGTCAATTGAGAAAGAAAAATAATAAAGAATTTCAAATTAAAATCCTTATTTTTGTTTATGTTGTTTTTATCTGAATATTATGTGTTCTTGTTCCTATTACTAGAATTTTCTATATATTTTAATTCAAGGATAAAGAGCAGTATCCTATGGACTCTTACCAAACTAGTCGATATCTGTGGAAGTAAGATGTATTATTGGAGATAAAGGATTGAGTAAAATGTTTATTGTAGGGAATTAGGGTGTGAGATAAAAGAAGAGGTAAGTGAATTGGGTAAGTTTGGGCAGTGTTGATACACAGCTTGCTAGTTCAGAGAAATAAGAACTGTTACAGAAAAGACAGAGGGAAGATATTTTGTGTCAGGGTGCTTGTGAATTAATGTTAGGGAGTAAAGCTTGGAGGAACTTTTTTTTTAATTGGTCTAGAAAGTTTGTATGTGTAGTGGCTGCTCCAAACAAATAAGTGAGCAGTAATTTCATGTGGGGCACACTTGCAATATTATATAAAGGAAGTGAGTAGCTGCTGTAGTTTGTGACCCTGAAGAGATAGAGATGCAACTTTAGCTGTGTGATTGCCATAAATCATTAAAGATTATAGGGACTAGCAATTGTTGTGTGTTAAAGTTTTACTTGTTTGTGTTCTTGAATAGAATAGAGATGGCATTCGTGCTGTGTGGGGTTTTTTTTCTGTGGGTAACTGGTTTAGTGCTGTTGAAGGAAACTAAACTTTCATTCTCCTCATTTCAGAATGATATCAAGGTCTCTATTTATTGAAGTAATCCACAACATGTCTAATTTGCCTGTAGATAATGCATTTGTGTGAAAGTTTACCAAATAGTAAAGAGTGATACAATTTACTTTAAAAATATGTGGATATAAGTGATTTACAGAAAGAATAGGGGGTGGGGACATAACTGAACAGTGAGGCATGGCAATACTGTTGAGCTTTTCCATATGTTGAGGTAGATATCTATAGAGAATGAAAGATTCCAGAGTTTAGTGAGGATAGGAGCCTGCTAAGGGTCATACTAATAGAGAGTGATATAAGGAACACCATTAAGACTAGTCTCCTTTTCGAAATAAAGAAACCAGAATAGTTTGAATGCTTGCTGACTGTTGCAGTGAGAATGGTGAGGTTAAGAAGGAGCTTTGTTGTTGTGAGTGCAGAATGGAATTTGAAACAAATATGGTGAGGTTTTCTCTATGTCTACTGCTTACATACTCATCTTGGTTGAGGAGTGGCTGTATTTATTTTTAATATGATGTATTTTGTGAACAATAGTGTGAGTCATTGGCTATAGGTTTCCAGTGGGCCAGTCACTGGTTCACTGAAGAATTTCCAATGGAAAGTGACAAGGTTGTGTCTCTACAACTTGGCTGGAATAATAACCACAAGGGATTTTTCTTCAATGCATCAGTTTATCAGTTTTCTTGCTGATATACACATACTTATACAAAGGGCTTCTGCACAGTTTCCATCTACCATATTTCACTTACAAGGCATTGGGCAACCTGAGACTATGGTGGAAGAGACTTGCCTAATGTGTGCAGTTAGAGTGAACCTGGAGACAGAGACAGTGATGGCAGTGTAATGGTTAGGTGGGTGAGAAAGAAGCTAAGAGCATTTGGAGAGTATGAGTGTCAGTTAGGGTTAAGAGTAAGTGAAGAGACTAACAGGTGTAGATAGTCCAGCCTCTGTGCCAGCAATATTGTTGGTGTGGGACAAGTTCTAGAGCCATGATGAGTTGTGTGTATTGAAGTTAGAGAGGTTGATGACTTTAGAAAAAAAAGTGAGTTGAGATAAATGTACTCAATACTAGACAAAATGTGGTCAAACTGCTGGTTATGGGAAAGGATTGGTGAGTGGGTGATTTTAGAGTAGAGAGACATTCAGACAGTAATTGGAAGTTTTTGTTACTGACACCCAGGTGAGAGGCAACTAGAGCAGATTATACATAGGCACATACACCACCTTTAGGAAAGAAGCTGGAGTATAAGAATGTAGCATAGACATGATGTGTGTTTCAGAGAGAAACAATATGTGTGACTTTTGTTAGAACAGAGGTGAAGATAATACAATTATTAGATACATAGAAAGGGGTTGTGTACAGGTACCCCACTGATTTTCTGGCACCCTTGGTTCCAAAGCCTTGCCAGATTAACCATTTTGCCGAACCAACAGTGGTCACCTAACCCAATCATTCAAACACACTCTAACCCATTAATTATACACTTCCTGTCTGTGAAGCACCATGGACTGCTAGTACCTTAAATTAAACAAGTATTAAATGTAAATTTATTAATTACTGTACTTACAAAGAATGCTGCAGCACTACTGTTTCCAAATTGGCAAATTTTAGAGCCACAGTAGACACATTCTTCTTGGTTATATTTTTTTATATTTCATCCAAGCAAAGTTGCTTCATGTGTTTTGATCTTTCCCTCTGTAATTTTTCATGCAACAAATGCAAATTCATTAGTTCTTGTTCCTTAAAGGAACTAGCCCTTTGTTTAATTCATTTGCCAACTCAATTAACCTGTCATGTTGCATCTGTTTCATCCTCATCACTTCCTGTGTTTTTATCAGCATTCAGAACTGTGTCTAATAATTTCTGAGTCTGTAAGATGATGCACAACAGGTGTTTCTTCATCAACATTCATCCACTCGACCAGATTTTCTTCATAAAGATTATTTGCTATATCCATGGCAACAGGTTCTGTAACATTTTTTGCATACTCAAGCAACTCATGAACAACTTCTTTTCCCTTTGATAAATGAAAACCATTGAAAGCATTATCAAACATCAAGGCAGGCCACAACTTATGCCAGGATTTCTTCAGTGTATATGTATCCAGATTCTCCCATCCTCTAGCAATGAACCATAAAACATCCTTCATGTTAAATTCTTTAATAAATGTCGGTACAGACTTGCCAGCATTCACCACATCTAACATACGTTTTATGAAAATGGAGTGATACATAGCGTCTAGAGAGCGCAGCATTCTTTGATCTTCAGGTTGCATAAGTGATGTACAGTTGGGTGGTAAATACACTATGTAAACATTTTTCTTACACAGGAGTTCATCTTTGGGGTGTGCTGAATTGTTGTCCAGAATAAGAAGAAAGTTTGCAGTCTTCTACTAAGCTTACAGATGTGCAGTGTGCTCTTGCTTCTGGCATAAAAATCTTTTCAAACCATTCTAGGGAAATCTGTTGTAATCCAACCCTTTATATTTGAACGGTATGTTACTGGGTAAATTTTAACACCTTTCGAGGCCCTGGGGCATTTAGTTTTCCTATCACCAGCAGTTTACATGTGCATACCTGCTGCATTCGAGCATACTAAGATGGTAAACCTGTACTTAGATTGTTTGAATCCTGTGGGCACTTCTTCGTCTTCCGTTGTTAATGTTTTTCTAGGTGTGTGTCACCAATGTAATGCAGTTTTGTCTGCATTATACACCTGCTCAGGACTGAGGTGCTCAACAGCTATGAGCTCGGCAAATTCATCCTCATAATCAGCAGCTCCATCGTGCTTTGCAGATCGCTTCTCTCCACACACTTTATTGAAGGAAATTCCATGATGCTTCTTGAATCTTTGAAGCCATCCTTCACTATACTCACACTCATGTTCTAATTTAGGTTCTTTATAGAACAATTGAGCCTGCTCCATTATCAAGCCACTTGATAATGGAGCACTCCATCAAACCGGTTGTTCAAACCATTCCACTATCACTCAATCGTGCTCAGTACTCTTACCATCTTTCATTGTTTTCCAATGCTCATTTGCTTCTTGGAATCGCCGTCTATATAGAATTTCAATAGTTTCTCCCTTTGCTTCTTTATATCATAAACAGTTGATGAACCCATACCATAGATTTCATATAGCTTACGCACTGAAATACCATGGTCCAGTGTTTTTTCAACGGTTCAACTTTCTCTTGAATCGATATTGACTTGTGTTTACACTTGACACCACTATTGACACTCGCATCTCTCTTAGAAGCCATAGCTAGGGTTAAATTTAAGCAAAATAAGCTAAGAATCTCACAAAATCGAGGTATCAACACCAGCAAGTGCAGTGTAAATAATCCAACTGAGCATGACTACACTCAGTGCCATCTGTGGGCTAGCCGGTAAAATAGCCTGGCGGCCACAGGATTTTTATAGTATTCCCACTTCTAATTTTATCCAGGCCAAAGGCGGTGCTGGAAATTCGGTAGTGTACCTGTATTTACAAATAAAATTTATAAACACTGAATTAACCACAAAGACTGAGTAAAAAAATCACAATAAATTTAGTACAAGAAAAATCCCATTTTGTTTCAGAACATTGTGACTGGTAGGCTTAAGTAAAAGTTGTTGTATTGTGATTAACACTTGATTGGTTGTGTAGTAGATGTGGCTATACTCTAATAAATGGAGATTAATGTTTTTATTCATTTATCTACTTGTATATTTTATACAATTTTGTTATTTTTGCACTTTGTTACAATTGACATACTCATATAATTGTATTTAAATAAGCTTATAAAATATGGCTAGTGTCTCATGTTAATTTAATTGGTTATTTGCATAGCTAATTAAAATGTTTTATTAATTGGAACTTTGTGCATGTATGCCTAAATGGATTTATTGAATAACATTAGTCTTATCAAATGTTTTATTAATTGGAACTTTGTGCATGTATTTATTGAATAACATTAGTCTTATCAATGATTGTTATTTGTTTACTGGCAGTGGGATTTCATATACTAATAAGGAAATTCATATCTGACCTTGCTCACTAGTACACAAACTTCAACCTTACTTTAAAACCTACACTTAAGATGCTACATGCATGCCTGAAAAGCGAAATATCCAATCATCTCGATCCAGCATAATTTTGTCTGGCATCTACCATTCTTAAATCTGACAAAATCATTTCTTCCGTCACATCAGATTTTTCCCAGAGCATGGCTCATCCAATCTCCTTACCAGTATATCTTTCTCTTTTACTTTATCCCTTTGATGCCTATCTGCTTTCTGAGCTCACTTGAACTCCACTTTTCATGTAAAACAGTTTCGCATTCAATGGATTATATTTAGCTTGTTTTTTTTTAACCACTGAAAGTCTTCTATACTCAGTTGTTCACTCCTATACAGCTTTACTCAACTTAGGCTTAATCTAACATTTTCATAGAGACTGTCACGTGCAGAAGTAACATCTTCTTGAATCTCTTCAACTCTGTTATTACCAAAGTTACTATACTTACGCCAGAGCCTCTCCTCAGCACTAATTTTATCACATAAGTAGCAGAAAGAATATACACTTCAAGATTTCAAGAGAGCTAACTTCCTTTCATGGCTGAAAATTCAGAAACAATTTTTCTTTATTATTTAGTCCATGACCTTTGCAATTTTTCCAGGACCAATGTGATTAAAGTGTCACTTGAATTCATGCATGTTAATGTCTCTAGGGAAAACATACAGTTCTGGAGAGACAGAACTGGGTGAAGTGCAGGATTTGGATGGAGTAAGACTCTGGAATGATGACAAGAAGTGATGAGTACATTGGGTAAGCTTCAGCAGGGTGGTATGCAGAATGTTCATTCAAAGGAGCAGGGACCATTGTAATAATAGTAGGAAAGAATGCAGCTGTAGGCATGTTACTGAGTGAACTTTTGCCAATCAGACAGATTATCTCTTATTATTTGGTCTGGAATATTTGTATATGTAGCAGTTGGATTGTTTAAAATAAGTTGCACTTATAATTCCTAGAGTATCAGCAACTGTTAAAGGTTGAAGTATTTCCTGTCTTTGATGAGAAAGCCTCACCTTTGAGATGCAGTTTTAGCTACGTTGTAGATGTGTTTGGCATGAAATTTTGAGGGTAGTATTTGTAATGAGCTTTAGCTGTGTTTTGGACTAGGGAGGGTATAGTCTTACAAGTTCCCTTCACATGTAGAGACTATATCTTGCTGCTGTTGAAGGAGATAAGGCTATCATATCTCTATTGGAGAATGTTTAAATGGTCTCTGTTTATAGATGCAGTGTAGGTCTGGAGTGAAGTATCTAGGTTGCATGTCAATGACACTTGTGTAGGTTATTGAAGAATGGTGGTATTATCTGCATCAGCATGTGTACATGTGGCTTGAACTAACAGCAACATCATTACTGTGAAGAAATAAACCTTCTCATACCAAAGGTAGAAAATCGTAGAGTGCTCTAACAGGAAATTTCTAATCCAAGAGAATCTCAAGCCAGACACGGTCAAAGACTTTACTGATGTCGAGTGTCACCACTTTTCTCAAGGGTGAGAGACAATTGATGTTATAAGCATATGTCCAGTAAATATAGTACTATGGACACCATATTGGTGGTCACAGGGGAAGGAAAGAGACTTGAGGTGACAAAGTCAGTGGTTATTTACTTCTGTTATCATCATCTTTCAAATGTTGAGAGTGAAGGTGATAGCTCGGTAGTTGACAGGATCAACTACTGGCTGCTCTTCTTGACAATGGGACACACTATCTCATGTTTCCACAAATTAGGATGACCTTTGTAGAGAGCAAGAGAGATATAAAATAGTTTAGTGAATGTAGAAGCCAGCTCAAAGGTATTATTTTTTAGTATAATGAAAGCAGTGTCAGGAGTTGTCATTTTGTTGGGTTGATAATATAAATTTCCACACTTGGCTACTGAGGCAAATGCAGGTCTTGATGGAAAATTAGATGTTTTGAAGAATTGTGAATTTTAGAAGTTGTGAAGAATTGTTTCAGTCATCCACTTAACTGCCTCATATCAGTCAACAGTAAAGCACATCTGCTGCCAAAGGTAGTCAGTGTAGAATTGACAGAGCTTGCAACTAGTTATCTGATTTTAACAGGGAGTTCACAGTGAGGGGAGGTAGGTGTTGTTAAACAATTGCAGGGTTACCTAGGTGATCGGAAGATCCTGTAGGGATTGAGACTGTGACAGAAACATAAAGCTTAGGTAGGGCCAAAATATATATTTTAGGTAGAGTCAAAATATATATTGTTTTTTTTAAATTCATTATCGTTTTATTCACAAAATATAACAATTTATCAAGGTATATAATGTAGATTTAGCTTGAATTACCTCCCTTGGTACATTCATAATTTTATGATAATTTAAATATTACACGTTATTAAGTACCAGAATAAAATAATTAAGTTATTAGTGTAAAAATAGTCATAACAATTGCTTGCTTAACTAATTGATAAGATACTGTTGTACAAATGAAAGGAATGATTCGAGAGTATGTTACTTCGAAAGAATGCATAGAATATCTGATAAATATAATTATGAAAATTCAGATTTATAGTGGGGGAAATTTGAGTTATAATACTGACCATCACAATTGAAACACTTCCAAATGAGAATACAAATAACGTTGGAGGTTCAGTTAGCCAAGAACTTGTAACCACACCAGTTCCCATAACTCTAATACAATTTATACAGTAATTAGCAACACATCATTTTTTTCAACTCCTGGAAATTCTTCAGAACAGTCAAATGATCAGCATAAATTGTAGATAATTCTTGGTAATCCAGTAGATGTAGCATTAACTGGATTGGGATCTCATTAGGTCATCAACTCAACAGAGCAAGCTAATGAAACATTAATTATAATGATCACTTTCTCTCTCTATAGAGTAGTAAACTGTATCTAACATGATACATATTAAGAACTACAGACTTCAAAAATATTCTCCAATGGGGGTCATGCAAATGTTGTCTCCTTCACCAGCACAAAGACACAATCACTACACATATAAAAAAACACAATATCACACCCCATCAACATGCACCTAGAACCCTCAAGGTCACTACAAATGCTAGGCCTCACCATTACTGAGGATGTCTCCTGACAATTGCACATTCTTAACATAGCAAAAACTGGTCTTCCTCTTCTGGGCCAGAAAATAATTAAGTCCCTGACAACTCACAAAGTTCAAGTGAGACCCACAATGGAGTACTGCTCCCATATCTGGGACAGTATTGATGCTACACATACAGACATAAACACTCTAAAAAAAGATACTTACAGAAGCAGTTCTTTTAAAGTAACAAAGATAAATGAAAACAGGTTGATAAGAGAAACAAACTGGTATAATAGCTATGATATTGAAATGATTGATTAACTCAAACAAGTATACCAGATTTTGCTACTGGTAGGAAAAGAAAATAGCAATCTATAATTTACTTTTGTGTGTCTTAACATATAATCTATTTGATAACATTTCAGGTTGGAAACTTTTGATGCTTCTGTAACATGAATGTGACTACTTTCAGATTAGAAGAAAAACATTTAACATGATACATTTCATAGAGTTAAAATGGTAATATCTTGTAAGTGGAATGAGTAATAAAATGTATAAATTCAATTCACAAAAGATGATGTAGAAAATATTATTCTTCTAAGATATTTTGCAAATTTTAACTGAAGATTATTCTATTTTATTAAACTTAGTCTACAAGCTGACAGTCTTTGAAGCTCATTTCTTAAACCATCAGCAGATATCACACTCAACAGCAATGCAGTGAAATGTTGATACTAAAGATTTCAGTTCAAATAATTTGCAACTGACAAATAGTATAATTCAATTGAATTTTAGATTGTCTTTCTTTTTAGTGATGAATGAACTATGACTAAACAGTAAATATATATTTTATTTCTGTAAGTGTTATGCAGATACATAAATCAAACATGGAAGTGAATAAAAGCTAAGAGCCACTTGTCTCTCCTTGTTTCCTTTCCGTTAGTTTTATATATCTGTACAGCACTGTTTTTAAATAATCCAAGTAATGAGTTATAACTGATCTGATCCAGATTGGCTTTATTTAAAAGTTCACGTCTCAATAAATGGGAAGTTTATCTAAATAATTCTTACAAACTCAGACTGTAATTAAAACAATATATAAAAATTGAGAGATGTGCTATTTATCTTAAATAAAAGAGAACAGATCCTGAAAAATCAGATTTGTAGCTTATTACCAAACTAAACTGAAAAGAGGGGGGGGGGAGGGTCTATCTAAATTCACTTTTTTCCCTATATGCCATTCAGTTTTTCCTGTTAGCATGAATGAGATGATTTTTGTTAAAGCAATTGTTTCTGGAGTTCTACTACCACTAACCACTCAACTATAAAGAATGAAACTTTAGTTTCTCTATCAGGTACACATGAGAGCAAGTTATGGTGGATATCTTACCCAACAGCACTTAACAATGACTCGTGGCTATGTGATCAGTAGTATAGCACTTTAACCTCATATATCACAAAGTTTAATTTGTCAAATTGAATCATACAAAGATGCAATCCCATATTATAATACTTTTAAAAGTGAAATCACTGATATACCTAAAAGCAAAAACAATTATATATCTTTCAGTTTAACTTTCCACACGATGGTGAACCAAATTCAAATTATATTTTTGCTATCAATCATCAATATAGGACAGTCTTTCTTAAACTTAAATAACAATACTTTATTTTAAAGAGAAAAATATAATATACATATTTGTAGGACTCAACGAAATAAATAGCCACAGATGATTAAAAACTTCTCCAACATGACCATTCCTTCCAAATAGTTTAAATCAAGGAGAAACATACATTTTAAAAAGGAAGACATAAAAATCTCATTTCAGTTCAAGGTTTATAGAGTTACCTCCCCTTTCACAGGTTACTAAGAAATTGGGCAAAAGTTGGCCAACATTTTTAAAACTGAATGTTAGTAGATATGTAAAAATATTTTTTTTGAGCCATTTTGCCGTATTGTTATTACCTTTAATTCTTATTATAGAAACACGACGTCACATATGAATTTATGTCCAGATGTTGAAATGCCACAAAATCAACTCATTGACTGGCATTTTCAAATTTGTTACACCTTTCAATTTATCAAAATGTGTAATAAAAATAAAATTAGTAGATGACCAAGTAAGTGGTTAAGATTTTCCATCATAAACATTAAATTAAATTAGACACTTTACAAACAAGGAAAAAATGTGACCAGAACTGCCCACAGCAATCGAACCATGCGTTTGCTGAATTCCAGACAGCTGTGCTAACCACTACACCAGAGTAACACTAGCACACTTCATCCTCTCAAATTAATGCCTATAAAGTGCCTTTTTATGTCAGCTGCGATACTTATCCCATTTCTCACGAGACTCCACAGTATTCCATATAGCTACTCAACCTTTTAACTGGGTAGGGATTATTTTTTCATTTTTTTTTTTTTTTCCAATTTGTTACATGTAAGTTTTCACATAATCTTCATCTGAAAATTTTCTGTCTCACAATTGGAATGACCTGAAAACTCTATGCTACATGAGCTAAACCTCTAGGATACCAATAGTAGTAGATGAATAAGTAAGCGGTTAGACACTTTACAAACAGCAGGAAACAATGTGACCAGAACTACCCATGGGAATTGAACCAGGCAGCCATGTTAACCCCTGCACCAGAGAAAAGAAAATATTACTTAATAAACACATTGATCAATCCTCAGGAAAATAAATGAAGGGATCTTTCATTAAAAAAAATATTTAGAATTAGCGAGTCTGAAAATGGATACATATTTTTTCTATGAAGCAATATAGACAGTTAAAAGTAGACATGGAGATAAAGGCAAAGAAAATTGGATGAATGGATAAAGTATAGGACCACCTACACATAACTTGTGCATTTAATCAACATTGCTTTAGTTTGCCGAATTGTCGATACCAGATCATCTAAGGATGTTAACTACAATAGACTGGCATCATATCCAGATTATTTTTCTGTCATCCACTTAATGCAATGAAACTAAGCATGGACCTTTCAAAGTTGCCTTTGGCTAAGGAGACATTCATGTTTTACAGTTAGACAGGTAGACAGGTAAATATATTTTGATAAGATTTGCTAGGGTAGAAAAGTTTTATACATACAACTATATAGATGTTTTTACGGATTTGAAAGAAAAATTAAATGCTTCCTTTAAGTACTGTAAATTTCTTCATATCACGATGTATAAATTCACATAAAAAAACAATGTTTTGATATGGCCACATAAAGGGATAATTTTCATACAAAATTTTAGCAATTTAAACTTTGAAAATATTGGAAAACCATCACATTATTGAATAGGTTATTTTTACTTTTTTTCCAGTTACATTTCTTTAATGAAAATCAACCAGTGAGTAGTAATGGAGCAAGGTAGGGTGAGTATATAATAGAATGCAGTTATTTCTTGTTGCAAGAGAACAAAGACGTCTAACCCCTCCCCACCTTAACCAAGTCAAAACTCACACCGCTGAAGTAGTGTACAAACTCATACCTTCCCCTGCCTTTTAGCTTAACCAGTCATGAATAGAAAGTGTGAGAGGGAGGGATAGGAAAACAAAGTTGGGTTTGACAGACTCGAAGGGAATTGTGGATAGTCAGTAGTAAGGCATATTCACATTATGTTGGCAATTAGTTAACTCTTAACATCCTGTAAGATCTAGTTCCACACAGTACCACATCAAATTGATATGAATTATTAAACTATATATATATGGTGAAAGTGAAATATTTTTGTGTGAAAACACCTCAAGAACCTGTGTTTCTTACCTGTACATTTTATAATAAATAAGTTGCAAAAAAACTTGTTTTTAAGCATTTCCTGCTCAATCATTACAGGACTCAGAAAATATTTTTACAGGATGTTAAGAGTTAAGCAGATGAGAGATCAATCTACTCCTTGATAAGGTGTTGGTCTCTATTGCAGGTAGCTTTTACCACCAAAGGAATTGAACTCAACACTGCAAGTCAATGAAATACTTATCAATTCTACAAAGTCACTGATTTTATTTACAGCAGTGAATTACACCATCTTGCAGAACCTACTTAAAACCAATCCCATAAGAGAGACTTTAGAAATAGCAGCTAAATCTGCCTCAAATCACTGTGTACAATCTTAAAAAACAATAACACATTGAATAATGTAGTCCAGGGTACATTATATCTGGCAAAAAAAAAATATAAAAGAGGCTGGAATGCCTTTCATCATACGTCTCCTTGTTTGGGGCTGACCTTGAGGCTAAATAACAACAATAACAACATACGTAAAGCTAGATGAACCCAACTATTGAGGGCTAAGCATCTTGGTGACATCTTGGTAACAAGATGACATTTCAGTTATAGGATAGAAACCAATGAATCTTTCAGCTGGTTGTCATCCAGTTTTCTATTGAATTGGCTATCTAAAACAAGTATGTAAAATGTATCTAAAATTAGGACATGAGAAAATCGTTGTAGTGAAACAGTAGAATCTGAGTAAATTAGTGAAAGTCTGTATTGGCAAATTCTAAATACAAATAGTTCACAAAGTGAATAAGTTGAAGGGCTCTGCTCAAAGCTCCAGACCTTTTCTCTTATTCACAGCAAACTAACTTATTCCATTTTGTGAACTATTTGTGTAGAACTGGTGTAGCTTATTATATTGTCGTCAGATGCTAATGAAGGAAAAAGACTTTGATAAATGTGTCATATTTTAAAACCCATCTCCAATGTAATTATATTATGCCTGCAACAATTTTATTCTTGCTTGATAAGAAGGAATCATTCCTGTGTAAGTAATAAGGCTGTTTATCTTATCACCTTGACAAATACAAACACAAACTCCTTGCATGCAACAAAGCGCAGATGTAACAGATAAATGATTATTTCTAGTTGCGTTGACAACAATTGGAAATACTTTTGTTAAAGTTAATTTGAAATTCTATAGCTTTACTAGTTATTTATATTTATTCTGTGATTATTAATTTTCTAAAATGTAAAAGATGAAATGGATTTAATTGCATTGATCATCCACAATTTTCTCATTAAAGCTTTCTTTCATTTTGAATTGGAATTGACTTGTTGCAAAAGAAAACACTAGAAGTATCATTACTATTAACATTAAGAACCATATTTGTTTTTTGTTTTGTTTTAATTAACAACCTGAAGAATGTTATTTTGTCTCCTTTTGGCTCTAAATATTCTATTATTGGCATTGATTTTTGTGCCATATGACTATTGCAATCACTGTTGCACTGGAAACAGCTATTAGGATGGAATTTACAATCACCAACATAATAATGGCATGAGGTTATAATTAACAGTCCCATTATAATTTCCTGTGATTTCTAAATACACTGTTAATTCTATCAATAGCTATGTTGTGTTGCTCATTGTCACTGGTTATTTCTATTTTAATTTTATTCTACACAATAACAAATGCATTTTGTTTTTGTATTTTTCTTTTTTTCTTTCTTTTTTACCATTACCAAGTATATTCAACAGTCAAGGGAGGGAAGATGCAAATAATCAATTTTTATTCATTATACAAAATTAACTTTCTCTGTTGTCAAATCTGCATGCCTTCCAAATGGATTTCTTCAATAGTCCCAAAATGAGACAATAAAAGAACCTCTATTCGGTTGCTTGACCTGCAAGAAATAGCAGCCAAATCTCACTCAAATCCCACCCTATTGTCTTAAAAAAGGACACAATGGATAATATAGTTTTATATATGGCTGTGTGGTTAAGGAGTTCGTTTCGCAACCGCATGGTTTCGGGTTCAGTCCCACTGCGTGGCACCTTGGGTAAGTG
>JAOPJM010001604.1:9780927-9797028 GCA_027124095.1 Muusoctopus leioderma
TATATATATATTATATACATAGGTTATTGTTCACAAATGCATGTAATAAAATATATATCATTCTCTTTGAAGGAAAACACCTAAATGTTCAACTTTGAATAAGAATATTAATTCTTAGAGAAATTAATATCAATGCACATACATACATTGAATCATTCTATTTGTTTCCCCTGTAATTATATATCTAAATAATTGTTTATCAATGCTGATATACAGATGTATGGATGTAGATGAGGTGTATAGCAAATATTTTGTTAGGAAGGTGAGTGTGTGTAGTTATTATATAGAGACTGTTGTTTGCTAAACACTGAAAAATTTGAAATTCTTAAGAACTCTGTGACTTGTAAACTATATATAACATTTAACTTCATACAACCAGTACACATGTGATAATATCTTATCATGATTCTTATATGATCACTAATGACTTACAGATAATACAGGAAGATTGTCTGATTCCGATTATCCTAAGCTTAAGCAGTATCATGAATATCTTTACTGATAGGTATAGAATATGTCATAGTTTGCCAATTATTTGATATATTTATGTTGAATAGACCCCATATGTGATTTGGCCAAGATTATTCCAAGAGTGTAATGGAGACTTTGGATAATTTTCAAAGAAATCCTTTCATATCTCTTATACTTTTAATAATTCCAATAATCACAAGAATTTTATCTGATTACTAACTTAGTTTAGACAGAAAATACCTAAATAATGCATTATATCATAAATTTGGAAGGCTTCTTTTATTTAATACATATTCAACGAAACACAACTTTTATATAACAGAAACTAAGTTAATATTATACTTTCTCAACAATTTAGAAAAACACCCAGCAGATACTGGCTTCTTGCTACAGTTTGGCTGGAAGTAATTCAGAATTCCTCAGACACTTGATTTATTCTGCTACTTTGTTATTTTAATTTTATTATTTCTTAAAGGAATAATGTCAGCCCTGTCATTTCTGTAACCTAGACAATTGATACTCTACTCTACTACTGTATACAGCCTTAATTAACAAAGAGTTACTTTCCCCATTATTTTATTTACTATCATATATAGTAGGTAGAGGCAAATGGTTAATTGGAATTCCAGCTCAAAGGTTAGGAATGAATACCTGCTGCTTACTTATTACGATTCCGTACAAAATACATAATTCTACATTGTTTCAGTTTAACTAGCTAGAGAATAGGTGGTACTACACCATATCTGAGGAAAAGTTCCAACAGTTCACTAGCACATTAACATATTACCCATGGCAAGATTTCTCTTTTATATAATTTCTACTAGAGAAATCAGAATAAAGAACTGGCCTTGAAGATCTTCATAATTTTTTAAAGAATTATTTTTAGTTAGATAACAAAAAAAAATTTATATATACTTTGTTTTTATTTATAATAGATTTGACATTTAAAAATGATCTATTCATAACCCAAAGAAGAATAAGTTAAAATGAGACTGGTTTCTTGATACTGTTTGGCTAGAAGTAACACAGAATTCCTCAGATACTTTATTTATTCTGCTATTATGTTATATTAATTAGATTTAATTTTATTGTTGTTTTTTAAAGGAATAATCTCAGCCTTGGTTTTATTTATAATAGATTTGACATTTAAAAATGACCTACTCATAACGAAAAGCAGAATAAGTTAAAATGAGACTGTTACTAAAAATGTAATAAAAATTGCAACTTATTCATTTATATATTTATATCATTTTATTTAACTATGTGACATGTTATGAAATTTTCCTGTACTTTATTCCTCCTCGCCCATTATTTTAAAAATTATTTTCAGAAAAATATGTCAGCAAAAATACTAACTTATTCTTCTGAATAGCTTGATTTTTCCAAGGAAAGGAACTCAAAATTAAGTACTAAAAGAAGGAAGGAAAGTTTTAAAATATATATATACATACATGAAACAGAAAATAGATGTCCAGGATACAAACATTAGTAGATAACAAAGTAAACAGTTAAGATTTTTCAATCATAAATAAACGTTAAATTAAACTAAATTAGACACCTTACAATCACGAACCCAGGTGTCTAATTTAGTTTAATTTAATGTTTATTTATGATCGAAAATCTGAACCACTTACTTTGTCATCTACTAATGTTTGCATCCTGGAAGTCATTTCCATCATGAATCATAGAGGATTTCAGAAGTGAAAACTATGTTAAGTGAATAAATAGAAAATAAAAATAAGAAAATAGATGAGATTATCTAAAATTAGTTCTTAGTTCCCTCATAGATAGTGACAATTTTGATAAAAGCAAGATTAAACTGAGAAACAGAAAAATGTTTGTTTTGTTTATTTTATTTTTATCTTTATTTATAATGTCAGCAGTTATTTTTTAATCAGATTAGTATTGTCTGGCTCTTAAAATAGTCAGATTATAACAGATGTTGGAATAATTGCAGAGAGAAGACAGATGTAATTTAAGATACTAAATATCCTAGTTTTTTTTTTTTAATTGTTTCCTGGTGGTTCATTAAGCAATCAACAAAGAGTTACTGGTTATGATTGCTGAATATGTGATATATAAAATCAAGGAAGGCATAAAGAACAGGCACACATTTGCTCTCTAGTGTAATTGTCATCACTAGACTTGCTCTATGTTTTCAGCACACATCTATCTAGTGTAATCTGAAGAAACCTGTTTTATTAATTAATGTTTAAACTAGAGAACATATTTGTCTAAAATTACACCATTTTTAATTTGTTTTTGCTTTTTTACTTTACTTTACAATTCAGCTGTGAGTTGCCATCAGAAATGAAATATGTTTACTGTCGGCTAAGCTAATAGTTAGAGCTTCAAGCCTTAATTATGATCTCTTCCTTGAGGATGATAGAGAAATAGAGATATCATTAATGATTACAAATTTGTTTTTAAGTTAATCCAATAATATTAACATTATAGGCACAGGCATGGCTGTGTGGTTAAGGAGTTCGTTTTGCAACCACATGGTTTTGGGTTCAGTCCCACTGCGCGGCACCTTGGGCAAGTGTCTTCTACTATAGCCTTGGGCCGACCAATGCCTTGTGAGTGAATTTGGTAGGTGGAAACTGCAGAAGCCCGTCGTATATATATGTATATTTGTGTTTGTCTCCGTATCTGTTTGTTTACCTCCCATAACTTAGCGGTTCGGTAATAGAGACCAATAGAATAAGTACTGGGGTTGATCTGATCGACCTCCAAGGCGGTGTCCCATCATGGCCGCAGTCAAATGACTGAAACAAGTAAAAGAGTATATATATAGCACTATATGTTGTCCACTCGTGAGTTGTTGCATGGCTGACGTCCAGAAGGGTAAATCTAATGTTAGACACTCTAAAAATATAGTTCTTCCAACAAAAATGGTGTACTTACAGCTTGATAATTCCTGTGAAAATGGTGACTTGCCGAAGAAAGTTAATGCCCTTTGGTTAGCACAAGTGATGATATAATCTGTATTTATAATAGACTCGTAATGTCTGTCCTATGTACTAAAAACTGTGTAGAGTGTAGACTGCAATGTGCAAGCAACTGACTCTACTGTAACATGGCTGTCTGTAAAGCTAGCCAACAGAGAAAAGGGAAAAAGTTATCTGCATTTTCAATTTAAAATATCCTAATTAGCTTATAAACAAAATAGCCTAAAAAATAGTCTCTAGCTGATGGATAGTCATGAGTCTTATCACGGTTGAAATAAGGAATTTGTTGGTTCAGTCTGGACTGTGGTATTGGTAATAAACAATAATAAAGGAATGTACGATATGGAAGTTACAAGCATGTTTACAAACACTGAGAAAGTTAGGTTTCGCAAAATGAAGTTCAAATATCAAAGTTGTCTCTACAAAGGCTAAGCATGATCCTTTAGAGTTGCAGTGGAACTGTGTCAGCAATCAGGTCGGTGTGATGAAAATTTTGAGACATCACAACATAAATGTAAAGTGAATATAACAGTTTTTGTGCTTTTTTAAATGGCTAAAATGTAAATATAAAGCTTTGTGTCTATGCAATATTTTATTTTTGAAGTTTTAGTTTTTAAATGAAGGTACTAATTTAAAAAAAAATTTATTGTAATTTGTGAGTTATGGAAATTTAAAACTTTTTTGTTAGGGAGATGCTGATCCTTTGAACAGTGCATTTCATCTTACCTACAATATGGTTCTGAATTTGTTGAGAGTTGAAGAAATTAATCCTGAATATATGTTGGAAAGATCCTTCTACCAGTTCCAGAACTATGCTACAATACCTATGCTTCTTGAAAGTATGTATTCACATTCTTGCTACAGGGGTTAAAAAAACATTTTTAGTTCTGCAAATTGATTGTTTATTATGTAAAAGTTAGACTATTCACCCTGACATACTTGATACACCTATACTGCTGCTACTCATACAGTTTGCTACCCTACCAACACCTGATATGTAGTCACTGCTATCTTCGCACATTCCGCCCACCACTGCCACCCCATCCACTTTTCTTGCTCTTCCCACCTACCCTCTCATATGTCACTCACACTCTCTGACTGCCCCCCCCCCCCGAATAGAAAGTACATAGGGTAGGGAGGACTTTTTGGCCTGCAGGGGATGCCCTTCTACTACAATCCCACCCCACCCCACACCTGCCCTCTTTCACACTCTTACGTTTGCACTTTGAAGAACGGAGACTATGTAGAGAGGAATCTTTAGCCTGGAGGAGACCAAAGCATCCTCTCTAATGTTGGTGCCACAATAAAATGCACCCAATACACTCTGTAAAGTGGTTGGAGATTGAACGGAGAAAACGTAGGGTAGAGAGGGCTCTTTTGTCGTGTCATAGACTTGACAACCCCTCAAGTGTTGGTGCCATGATAAAGTGCACCCAAGCCAAATGAAACATATGGGCAAGATGTGGCCACTGACCCATCTAGGAGAGTGGTGACTCCAATCAGGAATTAACTCGGGCTGAAATCACCTGTCCAACCCATACCAGCATGGAAAACAGATGTAAAATGAGGATGATGATGATGATACATATATATATATATATATATATTTGCCTACTATTTCTAGTGATCGAGTTTGAAACATCGGAGATTATGATTCTACCAAGAAGGAAAAACTTTCAAAATTTCCAGTGTTTCATCCCCACTGCAACCAGCTGCAACTTTTGCATTTTTGACCTTTAATTCATTCTGATTTATGTTTTAACTCTTAACATCCTGTAGGACACGGTTCCACATGATACCGCATGATCAAATTGATATAAATTATTGAACTATATATATCGTGAAATTGAAATATTTTTGTGTGAAAACACCCCGAGCACCTGTGTTTCTTACCTGTAAATTTCACAACAAATAAGCTTTAAAACCCCCACTTTTAGGCATTTTAGGCTCAATCATTACAGGACTTAGAACATTTTTACAGGATGTTAAGAGTTAAGACAGTGATGACCAAGACTGTAGAAAAATGGACTGGGTACATTATAGTAAGTATAGTAATTGGTGGTGCTTCTAATTTCACCAAGGATGATTTTGGGTTTCATCCCTGTATGTGTGTGAATGTGGAGGAATGGGGTGTCAATAAAATATATATCATTTCCAACAAAAATTTGCTTTGTGCTTAATCCAAAGAAATCAATATTGTATTTTTTCTTTTTATTTTCTAAAATGTTTAACATTTGTAACTCACAACTTCTGATACTAAATGAAGAGGAAGGAGTCTTAGATAGAGCCATGGGGAGCACAGACACCACTGAATATATGAACTGTCTTGCAATATTTACTTACATCCTTTTACATTCTGAGTGAAAATTTTGCAAGGTTCACTTTACCTTTCATGCCCTTTTACCGGTTTCAGTTCTTGGACTGCAGCTATGCTGGAGCACCACCTTCAAGCATTTCTAGTGGATCATATTGACTCCAGTCTCATACTTATTTTATCAATCTCTATTTGTTGAACTGCTAGGTTATGGGACATAAAGGGGCACAACATAAACACAACACAGATTAGCTAGTGTAAATATAAACAGATAGACACACACAAATATATATATATATATATATATATATATATATATATACATATATATACATACATACATATATACATATATATACATATGTAGCGTTGGCCACAGATGGGTATTGATGCATCACTTGACCTGGGGTTGTAAGCTACGTCATATTGATGAGTCATCCTAGAGACAAAGGAAATTATTTAGCCAGCGGAGAAGTGACACGTAGAACTTACCTGGAACCTGGCTACGTCACCACTGGTATAAGTAGCCCGCACTGCGACCGGTAGTTCAGTTAGCTAAGGAGAAGCAGCCTGCAGCAGATCGAGAACAAAATGTGAGCGAGGAGCTCACGAGCAAAGACAGTCTACCACAGTGAGCCAAGGAGCGGCAGACGAGAACCACAGGTAAGCAAAGAGCTTACGGAAATATACAATGTGGCCAGAGATATCTAAACATAGAATTTATCAGCTAACTCGCAGACAAACATTGTCATGAAACAAGCAGCAAACGAGATCACCACCCACACATTATGATTGAGAGAGAAATTGTTCCTGTAATAAATATATACAAACCACCCAAAGTAGCCTTCATTGGTATTGATTATTTGCACGCATGCAGTTAAATAACATGGAGTCAGATAACTTACACGATGCCTAGTAGCATCACAACAAGTATGGAAATCAGAAGTAAAATCGATGATGATACATCATCGGTAATAGCCAACAACAGCAATCCCTACATTCAATAAATGTACACATCGGTTGGGAACAACAGTCTAATTCCTATAATAGTAACACTAACTTAGCAAACTTATATACCTAAGCGTTATGCTTAAATTGTTTTGTCTATGTAAAAAAATTTGTTCATGATAGATTCATGTTTCTAAATAACTTTCTAAATGCTTGTATTCTTCATTATTTGTAATAATTGTAATAACTGCTTTCAAACAACGGTTACGTGTTGTTCTATATTTAGAATAGTTCTGTTATTATTTATTTCTGCCTTTTTTTTTTACAATATGTTTGGACCATAAACAAATTACACATTTAATTTTTCTTCGAGTCATAGATGAAGTTCGTAGAAACTTCATAGAAGTGTATTTATTTTTTATATGTAAGAACAATAAAACTTATTTATTACAAAGATCTTTTCTTTGTTCATATTTATGGAACGAGTAATTCTCTGTTATGTTGGCATAGCAAACCAAATAGTTTTTGCATTTGCTACTAACGAATGAGTAAGGCGTCCTTTCTTTATTTCATTTCTTTTATAACTAGCAACACCAATCCTCACTAAACGATCTTAGGTGGTAATCCATATGCTCCTAGAATTTCAAACATCTTGTTCCGATGGATGCTGTCGAATGCTTTAGGAACATTTTTAAAAGCGAGAGCTGCTTGTAAGTTTTTTGCTTTGATTCCTTCGATTAATCTGCGTATAGTTAGACTTTAGGATAGTGTGGATCTCTACGGAGCTCAATATTGGACTCTCACGAAGGTACTCGCTAGATGACTAGTTGGATTATACACCAGGCTGCTCATAGCACCAAAGGCACCTCATGGAAAGCACACTTAACCAACAAACAACTGTATGGTAACATTCCCAATATAACTACAACTCTAACTAAACTCAGGCTAAAGTTCAGAGAACACTCCTGGAGAAGTAAAGATGAATTAATTCACCGAATGCTATTATTGGAACAAACATAAGGAAAAGGAAAGCAAGGAAGACTTCCAACGACAAACATTAAAGTGCTGGAATGTGACACTATGGAAGACAGGGATCAGTGGAAGCTCATTGTCAATGAAGACCGATTAAGATCGATCTGAATGAGATGATGATGACTCCTAATATTTCAAAATCTAGGCTGTACGTTGAGGGAAAGTTGGCTGCTATTTCTATCGTCTTAAATAAGGAAAGGATACATCACAATTTAGTCCTACAAAGCCCTAAAAAAACGATGTTCACAGCTGTAATGCCTTTGATCAAAGGTCTGCTCTGTCAGTGTTCACCTTGCGCTCAACAACAACAACAGCAACAACTAAAGCCTCAATGTGGTCACTCAACATGCTAGAAATAGCAGCCAATGGGACTAAATAACAGCTAAACACAAATGAACCAAAATGTTCCTTTTTCTCGCTTGTTTGAGAAGGAAGCGAAAGTAAAACATTCAGCACATCGTTCTGAAAGAGAAATTTCTAGATTAATCTTCCCTCACTCGACCCACCCCACCTAAACACTTTCTCAGTAGCTCAACTTTAAAATCTATCAGAAAATTCCATTCCTCTTACATATGATCTTACCAACAATTTTCGACTCCAAAACTTTGGTCAGTGTACAATTTGCTGCTCTGCTCCCCATCTCCGGTTCAGTTGAGTCATTTAACGCCTCTCACTTGCAATATCAGGAGCCGCTGCAGGCTGTCGAGGCAGGCACTAAAGTCCACTGTCTCTAGTCCACCACTACCCGCAAACAGTATTGCCGGAAAACCACACATCTGCCTGACGTCATGATCATCGAAGATCTAATTGTAGCTTTTTTAGCACGTCGCGTCTTTGACACCTGGTATTCGTACCCTCGTGTCTAAAAGCACGAACCTTTGCTCTGACAACGCAACTTTCGTGTTTCTCATCGAAGAAGTTATCGAGTGCCATAACGTCGCTATAACGTCGGTTGCGATGCCTTTTCTAATCGCCTCTTCTAATCTGCTAACTAGCTCCCGACTCCATCTAATCTCTTGTTCACTATCGCTACTTCTTTGCTATGCTCTATCGATTCTACTCTAATGGCTCTCTTCAGAGAGATCCACTACCGGTTGTTGACGATCGTCTCTGTAAACTCCCACTTAACTAGTTCGATAATCCGGTCACTGTAGGCTTTCTGTGCCGAGAACGACGTATTCGGCTTTCACTAACCGTCCTCTGTCTATGCGTCTTATCTAGGCTGACTGTGCAGATCATAAAATTGTGGTCTGTGTAGACGACCGGCCAAAATTGTGGACATTCTATGCTGTCTTTATCCGCTAACCTTATACATGCTTTATCTAGATTCAATCTGGACAAACCGCACCGGGTAATTACCCGGTGCGGTTTGTCCAAGTCGACATTAGCACATTCGTGAAATCCAGTCAGTACCTGTCAGACAGTTGGAACTGCCTGAGCAAGTTTACGAGAATTTTACAACACCCTCTTCGATCGGATACTCTGACACAATCACAGCTTTTAGAATGCTTTTAGACACCTGAAGAAGTCCGGTCACACTTACGCCAGTTGGGGCATAAACAACCACTAGTCAGAAGGCACAGTCTTTGCTGATGTTTACGTCCCGAACCACTGACTTACCATTTAGGTCCAGGAAGATCGTCTGCACTTCTATATCTAGACCATCCCGAAACAACACTGCCACGCCGCTCGATCCGGAAGATGCGACACTTTGTAGTCGTCGAGAAGAAGCGCGAATCGAGAAGAAACTGCGTGCAAAAAAGCTTGGTCTCTCTTTGGCCACCACATCAAAATCTAGTGACCTAGGTCGTTAAACAAGTGACCTTGCTTCCAACCCAACCCTAGGCTAAGTGCATTCATAGACCTAACTTTTAGTGCTGTCATGCTGGACGAAGAAAAATTAAACATCACTTTGTGTGATGTTTTACACACATAATGCTTTACCATTGCCAAATTCAAAATTTAAGATGATGCCAAATTCGGTTAGAAGCTGAATATATATATAGTGGCTGTAGTTATTTCCATACCATAGTTTCACGCTACTATCCAGAAATTTGGACTCGGCAATATTCAGCGTACATTCGTAGTAGCTGGAGAACAAAATACAAGGCCGCGTGTAACGTGATGTATTACGTCACCGGTATTTTGATTATTGCTCTGAAAAGAGATAGCAAAAATGTCATACTGTGTGGGATTAGTTCTCTTTTTTTATGTTTATTATCGGTGTGAGGTTATTTATCATATGATATTTTTCAGTTAAACATAAATTGCATTATTTTTAACCTGAATAGGGTAGCTTGTCCAAGGTAGACTATATAATTTTGGTAGACACATCTTTATCGTTTTGCCTTCGAGCGCGATGTAGTACTTTCTTTGTGACGGTGTTTGAAAGAGAGCATGTGTTAATATAGTCTGCTCTTAAATGAGTTTTCTATTAGGCCAATGTAAGACAGAGCACTACGGGTTATTTTTAATTTGTTGTGGCCTAATACATGGTGCAGTTACTCATGTACTGGTTATCCAAGGGACACGAGTTGATGTTTCGGCAATTGTAGTTATTTCCTCTTTAGTTTGTTCTGTTTTGTATTTTGTTGAAGAAATCTGTTATGCAACGAAATAAGTTTTCTTATAGAAGGGGTTGCAGAATAACTGATTTTATATAGTTCCTATTGAATAATTTATGAACTGTGTTGTGTTTGTGGAAGTGTTTGTTGATTAAGGAGGAGAATTGTTTCGTCACGCATATTATAACATTCTTGTTAAACAGTAAATTGAACCTGATCTTATTTCTTTCACTGGTGTGTTTGTTTGTTTGCTTTAATGGGTTAGTTATATGCCATTGCATTTTTAAAGTGACTATGGGTGAGTGCCAGGTTGGGTTTGCCCTCTATCCTATGAAAATTTACTTCATCGGAGGAGATACTGTTTATACGTTTGCTTATTTCTATGGACATTTGCTTATTAACATTTAGTGGGTAGTTGGAATTTGAATGTATATACCGATTTTGGTGCATGCTGAGATATGAGGGTTCGTAGGAACCTAAAGTTTCGTTCATAATTATATCCAAGAAGTTGGTAGCTCCCATGTTAGATTATGTAATTATTTCAGATTAAAATTATTGAAGATGATTATGATTTGTTTCCCGAAGGTGTCAGCTGTACACCCTCTCCGACTCCGAGAAACCAATAGGCCATCGTTTTTATGCAATCTCACACTATTATTTTTCCCTATCTCTTCTAGTACACTCAGAAAAAATAGGCCCACGAGTTCACATACTTCTGTGTCGTTGTAGCTAACCATGGAAACGTCAAACGCTTGTCCATGTTTATTTTTACCTAAGCATTCGGTGTTAAATATTACCGAACGTCTAGAGTGTGATATAGTTACGAACTCGCCAGTGTTAAGGGTGCATGCTGAGATATGAAATGTATGGCTTTATGGAAGAGGTATTTGGTAATAGATGAGTAAAATTCTGCGATGTCAAATTGGATAAATTTGCATCGGTTTTTACCCTCGATCTGTTTAAACTAATTTATCACATCGGTGGTGTTTTTCCACATATTTAGTTTTAGATTCACAAACAAGAGAAAGATGTACTCAATGCATGTAGTAGAGTTTATTCGTTTATTCAAAACAGTGGCTTCATTCCATCGCTACTCGGAGTTTCCCGTTCAAAAGTTTGTGACGTTCATTTTTTTGTGAAAATCATAGCATTACAAATTATTAAATATTTTAAGAATACATTTCAAACTAAACAAAACTACAACAATGATAAATGCGTCTTGCGAAACAGTGTTTTCGGTTAATCATGTATTTTGGGATAAATATATTTCTACAAATTATACATAGGAACATGTTACTGGCATTGGAGCGTGACAGAAACCCCATGGTTTCAAATTTGCTGTTAAGAGACTAGCCTTCGGCTTTCTTAATTTACACGACAAAATAAAGTCTGAGAGGAAAATGTAGTCTCTTAATTTCAGGTGAGAGATTTGATGGAATTTGGGCGATTCTTGAGATTAGTATATCTGCCGTTTCAGCTATTTTAGAAGATGCCAATCACTATAGTGAAAGCGGTAAGCACTCAGCTGGCTGACACTGCGACATGGTTTCATTCCACATTAATTTCGTTCATTTACGCCGTTGAGACCCTTTGGAAAGGCATCAATGTCAGTCTTCATTCCTTATTCTCATAAAAGACAGGTATTTTGAGTCTAGTTAACAAGAACCCAGTACTTTGAGATCCGTAGATAGTTGAGTCTATAGAGAAAGAGACAAACACCCGAAGACCATCAGTTTGAATGCTATCACCGGTGCTGCACTAAGACTATGACTGGGATAGTTAGCTCTCATCGGCCAAGTTCACCTAAATGTAATTAGGTACAATATAGTTCACCACTGTATTCAGCGACAGTACTGTAAAACTAATGAGTATTTCGCTGACTTCCAGTGCTGAGTTCAACTCCTTCCTTGGGTAGCCCATAAGTGTTGAATCCTACAAGTCCCATTTATATAATCCAAGTGTACCGTGGCAGTAAGCGTGGTCTCTGATCCACAGACACAAGAACAAAAAAGGTATCATTTCGGTTTTATTTCAGAACTGTCACCGTTTGTGATAGATAACTTTCTTACACTTTAAACGATAAACTGTCAACACCATCACTTTTGTAATATATACAGTTTTAATTTAGAAAAACTAAAACTTACTCTGTGTCAGCCCCATAGGTTTATTTATACAGGGAGGATGGGTTAAGTTTCAACGCCTGTTGTTCATTTTGTGAGCTCTGAAAAGCCAACACACACATCATGCATACACAGACAACTTATGAAGATGGTTGTGAGGACGTGAAATGTTTTGAAATATTTTTCGGTGGGCTATAGTAACAGTTGGTGTTGGATAGTTGTATTTATTTAACTATAATCTTTTAGGTAGCTGGGATTAGGCCACAAATGAGAAATCGCCAGATAAATGCCATTATAGCTTCCTTGAAAAATCTCTACATATTTATTTTATGCATATATTCAAATAAAAACTGTAACATAGGTTAATGTCGTGACCAATGGTGCTAGGAGCAGATAAGGATTACTAAGCTGAGCTTTTAAGCATGTGTAGGATTATAAATGATAGTTTATAGTAAAAGAGGAAATAAAAAGTCGGAAAACATATCGTAAGATATGTCTGAAAAATAAAATCCTCAAAACTCATTGCTAAGAAGCATTATGAATATCTTTAAAACAGCGTTTTCCTAAAGCATGCATGTAAACAAAAAGTATTCGGAATTTATGAAAAAGCAAGAACTACAAATGGATAACAACAGTCAACTAGTTTTTTCTTCTACGCTTTCTAAAATCACTTCGTCGATAGTTAGGAATTTATATTTAAGAAAATGTTTCTTTTAAAAGTACGGATCTGTTGCAAATGGAGATCATTTCTTTAATGAAATTTGCAGAGAATTTTTCTTCCATCTTTTCTTTTTTTTTAAATAAACCTGTTTTCCCCCCATCATCATTATAACTGAAATTGACAGAACAGAGATAACGAAACAATATGACATTTGCACTTTTTCTCAAAAGCATTAGTGATAAAGATAACATAGTTTCAAATAAGAGCAGTCATGGCTGTGTCGTTAAGAATCTCGCTTCGTGATCACGTGGTACTACGTTCGATCCCACTGCATGGCACCTTCAGCGAGAGTATTTTACCATAGCCTCCGGTTGACCAATACCTTGTATGAGAGGAATTTGGTAAACGGTAACTGCGCGGAAGCCCTACATGTATATATATAGTTGTGTGTGTATGTGTAACTTTCGCCGATATAAATCGGCTAAGAATGTCAAAATCGACGAGAAAGAAAAAAACGTACTATTCGAAGGAAATCCTTTGCATTATTTGTTCTGCACCGAATTACAGACACTCTCTTGCCACTCTCAGTGTCAGAAATGCAGTGAAACATATAGCCAACGACGCTAATGTTCACCAGCCGAATAGTCCTTAGGTTCTCTCCCGTAATCCTTACTATCCTGTGTCACTGATTAAGTCAAATCTCATTTTCTCCGATCTACTATAAATAGGTATCGTGGGTAGAAACAATTCACTGCAGCAAACAGTGGAAGCAATAAACGATTGGCAATCTTTCGCTAGCTTGCAGTACTGAGCTCAAATCTTCCCTTGATACATTACATAAAGACGAAAACTTCAGTAACGCTCCTAACAAAGCAATGGTTTATGTGACTCGCACAAACAATTGATTTGTAAGGGACCTTAAATATATATTTAATATTTTTATATTTAATATTTAGAGCTAACTTATGACATGACTATGCTAATGTCCGCTTTTATGGGGAAAAGCGTTAATATTACAACCTATCACTTGCTCTACGCCTAATTTAGATTTAGAATACTATTTTGTTGTGCAACTCGAGAGCGGAAATAAAATGAAAAGAAAAACAACGTAGCGCAGGGTAAGGAAAATGGAGAGAAGACAAAAAATTGAGGAATTGTTGATTCCAGGTAAAAATCAAAGATCATGCTTCAAAGTATAAAAATCACATTTTTCTATATTTACATATTTTTATTTTACTTTATTTTTTTCTCATTATCATGTCTGCATTTTTTTAAACATATTGCTTTTTGTGAAAGCGAAACCCCAGCGGGAATCGAACCACATAGTTTGTTGATGCCTCACTATAGCGCACTACAAAAAGTTCACTGGCAATGTTTGCTCTCAAGGTTAGCACACTTATATCTAGGGTCTGAACATCGATATTGAATCCTTATATAGGTCTGAACATCGATATTGAATCCAATGCGTACCTATTTCGTACGCCTTTGTTTTGATTCTGCGTTCATTGTCACAGCCGTGATTCGATCGTAAAACATTTTCTTCGTTATTTTGACACTGAAAGTAGTGACCTTCGACCAATTTGTTCACATCATTTTTAAGGGTTAGAATAATGAGGAATTATGATGAAGCCGGAATCAAAACAAAAATGTAGCAAAGAATCTTAAGAAATTTTAGACATTCTTCCCACAGCTCGTTTCTTCGACGGAGCTGTAGCCCTGGGTCAAGCTAAGACCAAGGTTGGGCGCCTGGCATCTGGAAAGTTGTCAGGCACTCACAGTCGGGCAATGCAGGGAATTAGTGGTGAACATGAGCGACGACGTTCTAGGGGAGACTCTAGGCGTCGACGATCAACTGAATAGTCTCTTCTGGGGGACTTTCGGCACTGGCATATGAACATCTGACAGAAGGTTCGGCCGAGTGGGGGGAGGAATTGCCGGTTCGAGATAAACTCTACAGAGATGCGCATAGGGCAACAAAATCGTTCTGCACGAACTCGTTCGGTGTCCGAGCATTGCTGACTTCTTGAGTTGTCAAACAGCTGTTGTCTAGTGTAGGACAGATGGGAGAGAGTACTTGTCCTTGGCAGTAAGGGTAATCTTTGGAGTTTCCCGTTTGACCCTCAGGTGGCTGTCTCTATTTTGGGACGTTACATTTCATTTCTTTTTCATTTATTAAAATGTTCTTCATTGACTGTTTTCTCATACTATATTCTATGTAAACCCTCACAGTTTTCGTAATTTGTCCTTGTAACGCCTCCTTGCCATCGCCCTTGTGGCTAATGAAAGAAATCATTATTATTATTATCATTATTCCGTGACAACACGTGTTCCGCTTCGGCTGCAGAAATTTGAAGGTATTTTCAGCTTTTCTCCCCTTTTAGGGATTGTTTAATTTTGATTTTTTATATCAATTTTGTCGAGGGGCCGGCAGCCGTCCGACTGGACTGGTCCTTTCTTTTGCTTTTTGCCCCTTAGGGGGCCAAAACGGCCCCTGAAAGATCGGTTCTTAAAAAAAAAAGAAATATATTTTGTGTAAAAAATAATTAGACATGGCAACGAGCCGTTTGAAATTTTTTGAAGAGTGCCTCCCCTTCAGTGAAGGGGATTTCCCCTCTCTGATAACCTCCGTTGAGGAGAGCAAGAGTAGCAGCAACAGCTGCAACAGCAAGACAAAAAAAGAAGAAAACGAAAACAAAAAAGACACGGATGAAATGTACATAAATGTTAGCGTCGAAAACACGCCCACAAACACCTCCACCACTGCAACAGACATCATTTTAAAAGAGAAAGAAAAAAAAATTAACATCAGCACAGAAGGAAAAAAAAGTCAGGGTTTCGATACCGGAATCACCCAGCGAATCACTTCATTTGCCAATGCAACGAGTGTAAGTTGGGTGAAACATGACAAAAAAAAACTGGAAGCTTTTAAAAGCTTACATAGGGCATGCATTGTAGCACCCGACACGCTTCAGTTACCTGAGGAATCAACAAAAAAAAAAGAAAGCATTTCTATTACATATAAATGCATCAACATGAAAAC
>JAOPJM010001604.1:9836041-9846609 GCA_027124095.1 Muusoctopus leioderma
TCGATTACATCTATTAAAATATTTCCAAAAGTAATTCCTGAAAATTTTTAGTGGCTGTCGTATAATGCACTAGATCCCCTTTGAATCTTAAACAACAACAACAATAGCACATAAATGAACAACAACAATACAAAAAATAACTTTTTTAATTGCACCAAAAAATATCCTCAATGACAAACAAGTTGGCTGCAGCATAGCAACAACAAAAACAAAAACATTCGTGTGTGGCCCTCAGACAGTGATACTAGCTACGGTTTGACAAAGTGAAAGTGGCATGCTATTATCAAAGATTGCTCTCATTAAAACTAAATCATGGTAGATGAACTCACTTTCCAAATAGATTGGAGCTCCCACTAATGTTTACCACACCCCTCATTGTTCACAACAGCCCCTCGTGAGGCGCTACAGCCCCAGTTGAGAAACTACTACTTTAGAGCAATTAATTACTTTTCTCTCTTTACATTCTGAGTTGAAATTCCATGGGTGGGGTGGGGCAACTTTCAACCTTTTGGGTCTCTTGTTTGTTATTGTTTAGTGCCATGGCATCTCTGATAAAGCTGACCTATGATCAAAGGCGTTCTAGTCATGACCATCCTGTCTTTTCAAACAGTTTATTTCAGACTACCTTATCCAGTATGTTGTTCCCTTTTTTTTTTTTAAAGACAGGAGGCTGTGATTTATGAGAGATTTGGCTACTATTTTTAGCAGGTCAAGTACCCATATAGAGGCTTCTTCATTGACCTCTGAGTTTGCTAAGTACCAGGCAAGTGCCGAAGTTGATTTAATTAACTTATAACCCTCCTTTACAAATATATGACCATGTGAATATGTAAGAAATCATTATTAAAAAAAAAAAAAAAGATCTTATCAAAGAATGCATGTTTTTTTTTTCTCTTGTCCGATTTGAATGATTTTGGAGCAGCAATATTTATTCAGAGATCAGCTAGCTACAAGTCTATAAGAAAGTGAATATGTATTATGGGCACTCTTGTTGAATTTAATGTACCTTGAGTCTGGTGTAATATGCTTCATTCTACTTGTCTCTATAAAATTCGATTTAGTCAATGGTTAATGTCAGATTATTGTATTTCTTAATAGAAAATGGCAGAACAAGATACGGTGTAAAGTATCACACCACTATCTTATTGGCAAAGTAAACTTAGATTTGTCTGTATTGAATAAAGAGATTGTTAAAATAGTGTTTAATAGTTAAAGGCAGCTAAAATAAATGCTGCACCAATTAAATTACTTTAGTCTGCTGACATACTTTTAAATCTCTAATAATATGATGCTAAATATACTGAAGTTGAAGTATTGGTGCTAAATGACAAGACAGAGTAGCATTTAGGATTATATACATCACGTACTTTGTTTGGTATCTCATTGTTTCAAGTAGGAATTCCACCGAGGTTATTGTTGTTTAACCACAGGTCAGCCCTGACTGAGCAGACTTATGAACAAAGGCATTTCAGCCATGACAATCCTGTCGTTTTTGGGGGTATTGCATATCTAGGACCACATTATGAAATGTATCTCTCCTTTTTCAAGATGGTAGGATAATTTGAGGGTTGTTTGGCTGCTATTTCTAGCAGGCTGAATGACCATACAAAGGCTCCCTCTTTGGCTTGTTACAGTTGAGGTTGTTATTGTTTAGACCCATGTCTATCGAGCAGACCTATAATGAAAGGCATTCCAGCCATGAGCATCATGTCTGCTTTTTTCAGATATAGTTTTATTGAGGACTACATTATCCAAAGTGTGTTCTTCCTTTTTTAAGAAGATAGGGTGTGATTCAAGGGATATTTGGCTGCTTTTTCTTGTATGTTAAATGACGATAAAGAGGCTACTCACGAAAGTTAATATTATCTGTATATCTTATCTGGGTTCAGTAAAATAAGTATCAGTAGTAATACACTGGAATAAATAAAATCATTATATCTCTCTTCTTTAAAAGTAGTCAAGGGAAACCAATATATTAAAATGGACATATACTTTAACCACAGATGGGATTAATCATTGATTTATGAGAGGGATATTTTAGTACTTTTCTATTCAAATCACTGGAAGATACCTGAACAATAATTGTCAGTTTATTTAAATAGCTGCTGTCATCATTGCTATTACATTAAAATCATTGTCACCATAATCACTACACTATCGCTACCACCATCATCATCATCATCATCATCATCATCCTCAGTTCTTTGTCATATTAATTAGGATTGTCTTGTTTATATGATTGTTCTGATTTTGTTTAAATTCTAGAATTTAGACGAAGGGAAATATTAAGAAGGAATTAATAGCTACGATTTTCAACCTAATTAATAGATATTATAAGCATCAATTTTAGATGGAAAAGAGAAAGCTACTCACTGATGGGACTCCAATGAACTATGTATCTACTGCTTGTCAGACGACCATGTTATCAAATAAGAGAAACAGTTTGATACACAGAGAGAAAGAAGACTTGGAAAGTCATTTTCAACAAATGCTGAACATTAAAGAAAAACAAATCATAAGATACAAATCCATGATTATGTAACGATCATTTTATTGGCACTTTTCTCTTCAATCATCATTCATCTGCAGTAGCAGATGGCCACACTCCTCTTCTACTTATTGCAGCAATCATAATCAATTGTGGTCCCATGATTGGGTGATAAATGCTGGCCATCAACAGTTCTTTTAATCCCGAGGTGGAATTTGAACTTAGAACGCAAAGGACCAGAACAGATACTGCAATGCATCTTGTCTAATATTCTAACAGTTCCATCCTGGACTCATACTTTATTTATCAACCCCAAAAGGATGAAAGGCAAATTTTACCTCGGCAGGATTTGAACTTAGAGAGCTGGAACAAATACTGTAAGGCATTCTATTTGATGCTCTATCAACTCTGCCAATTCACCACCTGCTAATCAAGCATATGTATAAACTTATAAAGTTGAATTAGTAGTTGCTTTGTTCTAAATAAGATTAAAAAGACAAACTTTTTAGGTTTAGAACTTTATAATAAAATAACTTACTATGGTCTTCACCATTAACTGGATGCAGAAAGTGACCAATGAGTAACTCTATGTTGGCCTCCCCTAGTTGATCAACAAGATAGCAGGAAGATGGGTGAAGCTTGCTGGGCACTGTCTGAGACACCCACAGTTGTCTACCAGCCAACTCATCATCTCGGTACTGATCTGTGGAAGGATGAAATAGGAGCGTCCTTCCAAAACCATGATCAAGACCCTGATGTAGCACAGTGGTGCTGTGACTGCTGATGAACTTATGACATTAATAATGGTATAAAGATATGTCGCATTTCTGTCATCGTGCCTGAAGCAAGTGCAAGTTGTAGTCAATAAATGATGATGATGAACTTACAATTCAAATAGTTTTAGGCTCTTTGTTGATCAAAGATCTTGGCAACTTTTTATAGCTTGGTCTTTTTTCTCACATACTATTGAACTTAAATTATGCAACAACATATTTTAGAAGATGTTCATTAATTCAACCCAGTAGATATGACTAAGTTTCATTGCAAGGGTCAACTTTGCTTTCATCTTTCTAGGGTCGATAAAATAAGTACTTGTCAAGTACTGGTGAAGGTGGTTGATTAAATTGACTATACCCCTCCTCCAAAATGTGTGACCTGCCAATGTGTTAGAAATCATTATTAACATGCAAATAGGTTTCCATAGCCAGGCTTCTTCCCTTCAATTCTTTTTTCTCATTTTCTTTAATGCAGTAGAATTGATAGGGAAGGCGGGGGTCATGTTTTGATAACTATATCATCTCTTGCTACTCGATGCTCTATAACTTGATTAAAATGATGGAATCAATGTTGCCTGACAATTAGCCATTATGCTGAAAATCACCAATGAAAATATTTTTAATGGGAGACACAAACATTAAGATTTAGTGATTAACTTATGCTGATTGTGCAAAGTAATTCCAAGGGAAGACATGAAAACTTTACATCATTAATGCAGTATGTTATTATCCTGACTTGAAATTTTGCTGTTGTCTAACTTTGCTTTTTATTCATCTAGGATCTAATATAAATGCTTGTTAAGTAGCTGCATCTTCAAGAGTTATTTTCTTTTATTAAATCGAATGGAATCTGTAGTGGAATGGTATTAAACCTTTAACAATGTTTAAAAATTACAAATTGTTACTCTAAATGTTGATATAATTTCCATTAGATCTTAACTTTTTTGATTAAATTAGACTTCAGTTATCTTTTTATCATAAATATTTCTCATATTTTTTTATGGAAACGGTTGAGTTGTCAATTAAGTTAGAGAGCTTGAAAAATACTTTGCAGTATGTCATTATCCTGACTTGAAATCTTGCTGCTGTCTAACTTTGCTTTTTATTCATCTAGGATCTAAAATAAATGCTTGTTATATTTTAGTTGATTCAATTGGCTTTCATGCTTTCTAGTTTTGAATAAAAAGAAAGGGTAAGAAAACATTTGATATTTCTCTTCCTTGGTAATTATCAACTATCAGTAATACCCATTGGTCTAACTAGTGAAGCCAACTACTAGAGATATACTACTAGTATATGATGGGTGCTTCTTCTTATGAACATTTAAAATCTGCATTTTCTTTTTCTATTATATTCACTCAAATTTTGGTTACTTAAACTGTTTCTCTGTTAACTCTTCCTCACTGTATTTCTTTCCCTTAGCTGTTTTATGACTTCTTGTGATATCAGATTGTTCAATGTTGACTGATGTTTTCGCCATATGTCTCTGGAGAGATTCTATTTTAGCCTCTATTGATTAATGATTGATTCTTTATCCTTTATTCATCTATTACTACATTTTTTGTTCTTATTATTGAATAATTACATAGATTGTAGATATATTGTGGGGTCTGAGGAAAATAGTTCACCATGTACTCAGTAAGGTCATGTAACTTATGTCAGTAAAATAATTAAATAACATCTTCGAGAAGCCAGGAATGCCAATAATTTTCAATTAATCTCAAAATTATTTTTAACAACTTTCACACATCTAACTCAGATTCTTTATGGAGTACCTCCAAAATTAGAAAACACCCCCCACACCAAACAAAAACAAAAAAACAAAAACAACTGTGTTGAAGTGAATAATTATTAATTTTTGGTTAAAAAATAGTTTCTATGCAATGATGGAACTTTGTCTTTAGTATATGGAAATGCAATGCCTTTCTGTCTAGACTTCTGTCTGAATTAGAATTTATACTATTTCTCTCAGAAACTTTATTTTTACATATTTTCTTTGAAAGGAATTAAAATTTTTGTATTTTGAAAACTTCTTTTATGCTTTAATGAGTTTTATTATTAAATTGCTGTTCACATTAAAAATTATTTGTTTTGCAAATAAATTATTTTACAATGTAAGGATCTTGCTTATGAGCATACATATTTTTTTTAATCAGTTTTAATTATTAGTTCATATTAATACTGTAAAGCATCAGGATATTATTTTCTATGGTGAAGTTGAAAAGTTCACATTTTTGCCTTTTATCTTGTTATCAATTTTCGTTTTAGTTTAACCTTTATTATACTGATGACATTTCAACTTAACTTTTCTACCTTTAAAGTTTCATCAATCTGGAAAGTTTCAATAGATTGCCTAGTTAAATTATATAACCTACCTGTCTATCATTTCTGAAATAAATTTGGTTTAACTTTATAATGTTGGAATAAATTTCATCAGTATAGTTGTGTAAATTCTGTATGATAGACATTTTGATCTGCTGTCATATGACAGAATATGCTTCATGAGATATTACAGTAACCAAACAACATACTTCAAGTTTCATTTCTTTTTTAATATTATATTTTATTCTTCAAATTGGCATAAAATAAATAGAAAAAGATGAATTTAAAAACACAGAGAATAACATCTTGGAATTTTGTTACAATTGTTTATTACTATAGTCATTTTGTCTTCCTGTATTCTGCATTCAATTCTCAGCAGGATTGAATTCACCATTCATACATCTGAGGGATTTAGAAAAATAGGCACTAATAATGTACAGAGCCAATTCAATTGAACTATGCTTCTCTCCTACAAATTCTTGACTTTGTATCAATATGAGAAATCTGTATTATTAGATTCATTAGCGTAATCCTCAGTGCATGATCATATTTCTTTCATTAAAAATTCAAGAAAAAAACTAAATTTTATAAGTACATCAATCCCTATAATTATTCCATATATAATGTTTGTTATATGCTTGTGTAAGTATGTACATATAAGTGTGTGTGTGTGTGTGTGCATTATGAGTTCAAACTTTATTACAACTATTATGTGTTGCCCTATGCAAAGAACACAAATAGTCTTGTATCAGTTTGCCAGTCCAATAATAGCTACCACTCTCATATTTTGATTAACGATTAGTAATAGGACTGGTATCCAGCAGTGAAAACTGTTGCTTGAACAAAACATAATTTCACCTATGCTATCATTGAAAAATTAATATAAAGAAACAAAATATATCTATGTATTTATATGTATGTATCTATGTGTGTATGTATGTGTTTGTGTTTGTGCATGCATGTGTGTTTTATATCTCTAAATATGTAACTAAAAGTGTTGACATAACTGGTTGAGAAAAAGTATTACATCTGTTTCATGTATGGTTGTGAGCAATTGGAACAGCATTCAGATGTATAATAATATGCAAATGTCCAATTTTGTAGAAATCATCTCACCCACGCTAGCATAGACAAATGAATAGTGCTGAAGGAAAATAGCATACGATCTATTTTTCCAATACTCTATCCCTAAAACAAATTCTACAACAATCAACCTAAGACTGCTACTTATCAAGTTCTTCAAGTATTCTTTTGGATTTCAGCCAAATAACAATGAGCTAAGCTGTAACATAATGTCTTCTATCTTGAAACTAAATCTCAAATTTCATTGTCATGCCAAAATGGCTGACACTGTCTGTTGAACTTATGGCAGACTTATGCATTGATTAAAAAAAAAAAAAAATTGTTTTTCCTTCATTAATTGTTTCATAGAGTCTTTATATTTATTTGTGGATTTCAGGGATTATTGTTTTTGTTACTATATATTCTAGTTGGTGCTTTTAAAATTATTTTATTGTATTATTCATATACATGAAGACCAGGTGTTTGTAGTGTTTGCCATGTGATTTCAGCTTTATAAATGTATTGTTTACACAGATTGTGCTTGTTAGAATGTTTCTTCATTGTTCTTGAAAAGATTTGAATATGAAGATTATAGTTACTTACACTTTTATTTTTACAATCTATGAAGTTGACAGTATTGTGTATGATCTCCATCTGGAGTCTATCACAATTGGTATTCTGAGATTTATAGGCTAATCCTGATTGGTAGTTAAATGCAAGCACATTGAATCAAATGCAGTACCGGAAGAGAGAACAGAAACATGCAGTGAATTAGAACTCAAGACTTATAACCGAGTTGTCAAGCACTGTATTCAGTCAACTATTTTGCCTCCCTTCTTTTTTGAAGATATTGTTTTCTTATTGACTTTTGGCATTTTTTATCATAAAGACTAATTTGGGACATAATATTTTAGACTGGATGATTGAGGAATTTACTAATGTGTATTAACAAGAGGATTATATATTGACAGATATTAAGAATATTATAACATTTATTGTTTGACATCAACATAATGCTTATATGGTAGGAATGTGACCAATGTTAACTAATTTGACCATGACACAATCTGAATGCAACAAGCTTGATACTAGGAGGTTTTAGTTTCTATACATTTGATTATGTTTTCTTGCCAAAACATGAAGTTATTATTTATTAATTAAAGGTGATGAATTGGCAGCGTTGTTAGCACATCAGACAGAATGCCTTGCAGTATTCGTTCTGGCTCACTGTGCTCTGAGTTCAAATCCTGCTGAGGTTAACTTTGCCTTTCATCCTTCTGGAGTCGATAAAATAAAGTACCAGTCAAATACTGGGGTTGTTGGCCTTGTGCCTATGTTAGAAACAATTATTCTGTTTGCACAACTATCTGAATAATCTGTTAGTGAGAGAACTGTTTCTGATTCTGTTAATTACTGTAATGACATATGACAGTGAGCAGTGCAAGCAATCCGTAAGGTTTTTTGTAACTTATATGTGTGCAATAAATTTACAGGGCCAGCTCACCATTAACAGAACTCCATCAGTTGCAGCTGTCATTATATTTGTAAGAGGAATCACCTTTAAAAAAAAAAAACTCTTCCACAACAAGAAATATCGACTATCTTTTATAAATCAAATGTAAAGTAACAGTAAGGCTTCATTCCCTGGTAGAGTTGATTCATCCAGTTTTAATGAAAATTGGGCAGTCTTTAAAGAATTACATGATGTGTCTTCCACATCCTAGCCCATTTCATCAATTTGTTATTGTATTATTGCTTACAGGAATTTTGTTGATTATGTCAGTTACTGGCTTGTGCAACATGTTATATAGAATCTCACTAACAGCTGGTAGGACCAATTCTTCACCAATAGTATGTGGTTTTCTGGTTTAGCAATCAGTCATGAAATTGGTCTCGAAGTGCTTTAAAATAAGATAAATTTTTATTTGTCTTGTCAGCATGAATCTTTTTCAAGTGCTCTTCTAATCTTAAACATTTCATAGATTCATTGGAAAATACTTTTTGGCAAGTCAAGCACATTGGTAATAGTTTGTTTGTAGGTGATGGATTAAAGCCTTATCATAAATATTCGATACTCTACTGCTGACATTTATTCTTTGGTTCTGCGAATACAAAATGAGAATTTAAAATCCTGTTGTACATGTGCATGAGACCTGGATTCTAATCAGTCATATTTCATTGTACTGGCCACTAGCTGTACCTCCATATAGCTGAAAAATGTTAGCCTAATTTAACAAGAAACCAATGGTACTGTATGGAGATTGGCCTGTAATGTATATAATAAAGAATTATACACACTCTACTCTCCAGTATTGAGTACTCGTTCTCATATCCGTCAAAACTAGTGTAACTACGTCCCTGACTGCTTCAAACCAGCTGAGCACTATCAATAAACCAAGAACATACCAATAGAACTATGGAGAGAGGTATGAAACTACAATATCTTTGAAAAACATCACATTTCCAACCAAAAAGCTATATACCAGACGACTGATTGAAAAAAGGGAACATGTATTAAGAAAAATGAAGTGAAGAGCATTCCTCTTTGACAAAAGTGCGCCAAATTCACCTTCAGATGACTGTTTTGGGTTCATATCAAGCGAAATCTCCCCTACACATAAAAGACTTAGTTAGATTTGAGGAGGTCCTTGGTTGTCTTTTTCTACATTCTTGTTGGTTTCGTCAGGGGTGGTTACCCTGTTTAGTATCACTCTGACAAGGCTTGGGATGAACAAAGTGGCAGTTTATCACATTTTCTCCATGGCAGCAGGCACTGTTTAGGTAGAACGTGTAGGTGATTTGGGCTCTGTTAGTTTTTGTTTTGGTGTTTTTACGTGTATTTTGGTGGTTTTTGTTTTTGTTTTTACTTTGGATTTCTGGCTTTTGTCTGTTGGTTTCCCTGTTTGCATTTTCCCCAGTTGCTTCTCCAATTTTCTTGTCCTTGGTAACCACCTTAATTTTATCCAGCCTGGTTCCTTTACCTCCACTGCTGCCTTCAGTGTTGGTATATAAATATATATAATATATATACATACATTATATATATATATATATATATATATATATATCATCATCATTATTTTACGTTCACTTTCCATGCTGGCATAGGTTGGATGGGTGGTTTTGACCTGCATCAATTCCTATTGGAGTCACCACTGTCCTAGATAGGTTGGGGGACCATGTCTTGCTCATACATTTCATTTGGCTTGGTTTCTGTGGCTGGATTCCCTTTCTATCACCAACCACTTTACAGTGTACTGGGTGCATTTTATGGTGACACCAACACTAGAAAGGTTGTTATGTTCACGACACGACTAAAGAGCCCTCTCTATCTTATGTAGTCTCCGCTCAATTGCCAAACACTTAACTGAGTGCACTGGGTGTGTTTTATTGTGGCACCAGCACTAGAGAGGATGCCTTGTCTCTTGAAAGCTAAAGAGTTTTTTCTACTCTACATAGTCTCCTCTCTTTGAGGGCAAACATGACCGGAGAGTGTGAATAGATGATAAGTTATGCATGAGCAGGCAAGAGAGAAAGAGTATGAGTATGGGTGTGATGGGGGAAGCTGAGATTGGATGATAGTGAGAGAGGACTGAGTGTGAGTAGAAGGTGAGTGATGCATGAGAGGGTGGGATGGGGGAAAGTATGTCCATGAGTGTGATTGGATGGTGGTGAGAGAGAAATGTATATATATATATGTGCATATGGATATATAATTATATGGGATGTGTTTATTTTATTTGATGCAACCTTTACATCAAATAAAATGTATTTATAATCTTTCCTCTTACATTTGTTTTATTATATGTATATTTATATATATATATATATATATATATATACATATATCATCATCACTTTTTACGTCCGTTTTTCCATGCTAGCATGGGTTGGACGGAGAGAGAGAATTTTGAGGCAGA
>JAOPJM010001604.1:9894525-9910131 GCA_027124095.1 Muusoctopus leioderma
GGGGTCGATAAAATAAAGTACCAGTCAAGTACTGGGGAATTTGTTGGCCTTGTGCCTAAATTAGAAACAATTATTATCATCATCTTCAACAAAAATTGAAGTATTGGTTCTATTTCTCATTTGGATAACTCTTGAACTATGTATGACTTTTGTTGTTTTTTGAAAGTTCTTTCATTCTTAAATCTCCATCTTTTTTAGCTTAATATTTTCTCAGTAATCATCATACATTTAATTCATCACACATATAAAAAACTACGGCTAACAAGGGAACCTCTATGCAGTTGCTCAACTTGATAGAAATAGTAACTAAATCTGCTATAAATTACTCCCTACAGTTTAAAAAATGGATACATTGGACAATGTAGTCCTGGATGTACAAAAAGATGGAGTGGTTATATCTGGAAAGTCTTTGATTATAGTTCTGCTCAATCAGGACTCAGGTGGGAACTAAATAACACACAACTACAATGAGTTATTTCATACTTAGCAACAGATATCATGCAATCAGTTGATTGTTTTCTGAAAGTTAATCATCAAATAAATGCTGGTAAAGCTATGTGTTAAATGTGATTTTTAATGGTAATTTTTCACTCCATTTTTCTGTGATGAAATATTGCTTTGCAAAGTTTCTCCTTCTAATTGTGCCTGTAACTATAACAAATATATCAATACTAAAAGTTGTATTTGATCCAAATATTTTTGACATTTTGAAAACCTTTAATAAATTGAATTGTCTAAAATATTTGAAAGATTTTTTTTGTCATGCAAGAAATGAAACACTTTATCAAATCAGAAAAAGATTTATAAATATATAATTGTAGGTGTTTATTTTTCACTTTGTCTAATGGAAAAAGGAAGTGACTATACTAAGCTTATAAATTTACTTATGTTTAACAAACAAAAATGTAACATTACATATTGTCCTTTTATTTAACCACTATAAAGCTGCAAAGAAAAAGTTCTCTAATGGGAATTTAGATTTTAAAAATTAATGGAAAAGCAATGACAATTCAATGTTTTTCAGCCCCAAGTCAGCTCTGATTGAGTAGGCCTATGAGTAAAAGTGTTCCAGCCATGTTGTTTCTGTCTTTTTGTATATTTATGGCTTTATGACTATATTGCTTGATGTGTCCTTCCTTTTTTTATGGTAGAAAGTGATTTGAGGGGAATTTGGTTGCTCTTTCTTGTGGGTTGAGCAAAAATTTATCTTCCGTAGTGGCTCATAAAATTAAATGTATTCCATGTAAGATGAATTAAATTACTAAACGCAGGAAGAGTCGTTAGCACGTCAGACAAAATACCTTGCAGTATTTGTTCTGGCTCACTGCGCTCTGAGTTCAAATCCCACCAAGGACAACTTTGCCGTTCATCCCTCCGGGGTTGATAAAACAAAGTACAATGAGCCATCACTGATCCAGCTCCATCACTAATCCGGCAATAATTTCAGCTAGCATAATTTCAAATTACTCTCATTTCACCTTACCTCCCGGTAACTTGAAATCATGTTCAGATTATTGGGAGGTAGGATGAAATTGATTTCAAATTTCCCCGGGGGTAGCTTAAAGTTAATTTCATCTTACCCTGTATGATTTCAGATTACCCCCCTCAAATCATTCCCCCCTCTAATCATTCCCCAAATGTCCTTTGGCCCTTATGTATAATAAAATAATAATTATTATTAATAAAAGAATTATTATTATTATTATTTTTTTCTTTTTCTTTCTGTAACTTATAATAACTACCAATCTGAAAAAGTTGGTAGGTTTCTGTCAAAGGAGATAATGTACGAGATTCATTAAAGTATGTGTGTTTTCGTGTGTGTATATCTTTTGCATTCGAAGTTCATGAATATATTTTGTTTTGTTTATAAATGTATTTCGTTCACATTTAGAATGTACAAAATATATTTTGTTTTGTATATAAATATATTTCGTTCGCATTTGAAGTATATAAATATATTTTGCTTTGTTTACATTTTTATCTTTAATAAATTGAAACTCAAACAACAGTAACTTTTGAAACAAACTAATGAGTTGTAAGCATTAGAATTTATAATTTTAGCGAAATCAGAGAGCGGGGTAATATGAACAGTGCAGGGATAATTAAAAATCTGGTTCATGTTACCCTTAGTTGCAAATTTGAGCTCTTCACTTTGGAAGCAGCAGTAATGAACTCTCTTGTGTAAATCAACAGAACTACCTGTACAATTTATTCTACCTGTGCTTCATCAAAATTTCACTTGATTTTTATTTAATGTTTCTTTTTTTCTTATTAACCAACTTATACTGATTTACGGGGTATTTTAAAGGTAGGATGAGGTGGTTAGCTGTTGGGTTAAGTGTATTCTAACCTGACCACTCTGTGATCTGGCACCCTACAGGTCCCAATTAGTGATGGTCGACTGTACCAGTCAAGTGCTGGGTTGTTGGCCTTGTGCCCATCATCATCATCTTCGTTTTACATCCGTTTTCCATGCTGGCATGGGTTTGATGGGTGATTTTGGCTCACGTCGATTCCTGATTGGAGCCACCACTCTCCTAGATGGGTCAGCAGCCCATGTCTTGCTCGTATGTTTCATTTGGCTTGGTTTCTATGGCTGAATGCTCTTCCTATCACCAACCACTTTACAGAGTGTACTGAGTGCATTTTATCATGACACCTATGTTAGAAATAATTAATGTTATTGTCTTCTAACAGGATTAATTTTTGAGAAAATGTAAGATAGACAATGATGAATATTCAACTGTATATAGTTGCCATTGCTTTAAAACTTTTATTGTCCAAAATATAAAATAATTGCGTCATCAATCAATCAAATCAGCCATTGCTTTCCTACTGCTGGGTAAAGGCATTCTTTGTATTTCTCTATAATTTTTGGTTTAACGGCTGTTAAAGTTTGGGGCTTAGGAAACATTTGAGGAGTTTAGACTCTACTGTATGTAGAGTCTAATTGCATGTTGGTACAGTTCAGCTTTGGTTCACAACTTTTTATTCAGTGTATCTGATGTAGCTGTGTTTCCAAGGTAACCCTATCTACCACTGAGGGGACGTAACACTTAAATGATCCAACAACATCTGTTGGAATTGAGTTATAACTCTCATTTATAACTGATGAAAAAGAAAGACTTTATATGACTGTATTTATCTAATTGTAGATGCATATATTTGTGAGATTATATTTCGGTGAGTGCATGTGTGTTTGAGTGTAACTGAGTACATGCGTATATGTAACTGACTTAAATCAGAATTAATCTTTTAATTCTTATGAAATCATATGTGACCGATAAAAAAAGGGGGTCAAAAGTAAAACATCCTCTTTTCTTGAATTTACCTTTCCTGTTGGAATTTAGTATTTGGTACCATTCATCACCATCGTTTTACATCTGTTTTCCATGTAGGCATGGGTTGGATGGGTGATTTCGGACAGTCAGTTCATATTTGGAGTCACCACACTCCAAGACGGCTCGGGGGTTTTTTGGGGGGAGGCATGTCTCGCTCGTATGTTTCAGTCTCATTTGGCTTGGTTTCTACGGCTGGATGCCCTTCCTATTACCAACCTCTTTACAGAGCATACTGGATGCATTTATCATGGCACCAACACTAGAGAGGTTGGCATGCCCAAGACATGGCCAAAGAGTCCTCACTACCCTATGTTTTTTGTTCGATTACCAAACACTTTACAGAGTGTACCGAGTACATTTTATTGTGGCACCAACACTAGAGAGGTTATCATCTCCATGACATGACTAGAGAGTCCTCTCTTCCGTATGCTGGCAGTGGTAGGTGATGATAGGTGAGAGTGCTAAATGTCCCCTAAGGGACATAGAAGGATAGGTGAGGGTGCTAAATGTCCCTAAGAGACATAGGAGGATAGGTGAGAGTGCTAAAAGTCCCTGAGACACATAGGAGAATAGGTGGCGGGGAAGGATGAGTAAAGGCATATCCGTTGTAATCCACATGCTAGAATGTTAGGTATGATGGTGGTGGTGATAGGGGGGACGGATAATAATAATAACAGTGAGTGGTGGTGGTGGGCTGCACATACTATCCTTTGTGCCACAGGCATTGTGGTACAGCAAATAGGATAGGTGGCTGTATATCGGAGGGCGTTAGATAGAAGGGAATGTAACAGGAGTATATTAGGTAAAACCTGTGTTACAACTAGCCACCGAGAGAGGGTTAGGAGGAATGAGGAGGTATTGAGGAGGCGGGATGAATGGGGAAAGGATGGGTGGTGAGAGAGAGGGGAGAAGATGGATTTTTAATTAGAATAATGATAGTAATAATAAAGATGTTAGGATTTGAGAATAAGGAGGTAACGAAGAGGTGGTAAGTATGGAAAGTGGACAGGTGGTAAGTGAATAGAGATGTGAGGATATTGAAGACACAAGAGGGAGCAGACAGGAAGCTAATGGGTGGGTGGGTGAGAGGCCTGGATGTTGATATGTTATACACTCTACCACCTGGTCTCAATCCCATCATTTTAACACTCGTTTGCCATGCTTACAAGCATGGTCGTGTCCTTTCCAGCACTGCGTATCACCAGTTGTCATGATCCTCTGTCATCTCCTTGGTCAAGCCCAGCATCTTGAGTGCAGCCTTCACCACTATTCCAATATTAATTATATTTATCTGTATTTTAGATAAATTGCTTTGTTAATAAATAAATGTTGTTTTATGTTCAAAGTTTAACAGTGTTGAAACTATGATAGCAATGACAGCTACATACAATTACACAACTTATCCTATTGTAGGAGTTACAATAGTTACAATAACAATAGTTAATTATATGTTGAGTAATTTAATTCAACTAAGATGGCCAAAACCAGATAAAATAGATCAATGTTTCATTGCTTTTTATTACACTAAACACTAGAACATAAATTCCCATAAAGTCCAACAGTATGCCACTAAACTATCGTGTTTTGCATTATTGAGGGTAGCTGTATTCATAGAGTGACGGACAAAATGCTTTGCAGTATTTACTTACATCAATTTACTTTCTGAGTTCAACTTTCATCCTTCTAGGGTTGTTAAATTAAGTACAACTTAAGTACTAGAAACAATCTAATCAACTATACCTCTCTTGTGTCTCTTAAAAACTGTTATTTATTGAAATGGTAAATGTTATTCTGTACTTGTGTTTTTCACAGTTTTAATAAATATATTACAGTTAGTACACAAAATGATTTTAAGCAGATTATCTTACAATTTTATAATATTTCTATTTGAAAGAGTATTAGAAAAATAAATTTTAATCCAATGTAAAATTACTTGTTTCTATGAAATGACTGAACAAAAAAAGAATTGTTACAATCTTTAAGTATTCAAACTGGCCAAATCCGGCTGATGCAAAGACTGTGCTATTTGTTCAAAGCAGCCGCGCTTATCTGTAAATAACTGACAAACAATAAATTAGTAAAATACCATGTACTAATGGATTAGGTTTGAGTAAATTTATTGCTTTCCAATTATTTAACTTTTTAGTGACTATTTTACCCCTTTTGTTATAATTTTTGATGTTTCATTCCCAGTTGTAATCTCATGTGGAATTATCTCCTGTGTAAAATGCAGTAGCTTAAGCTTGTAAACACACTACAATGTATCCAATTCCAAAGAACCCCTATGGTCCTACCAGCATCTCAAAGGTGATGGACACAGTCATTAACAACCACTTTCTCCAACATCTTGAATCTCTCTCCCTCCTTAAAGACTGTCAGTACAGCTTCCATAAATCAAGATTTACTGGAAAACTACTCTCCTATGTCACTCAACCTGTGAGCCCTCACGCTTGAGAAATTTGGTGAAAACAGTGTTGTTGCACTTTACATCAGGAAATCATTCGACCATGTTTGGCACACATCTTTTGGCTAAAATGCTTGCCTCATGGGTTGGAGACTTTCTGTCGGATCACACTATTGCAGTATGTGCTGATGGAGCTCTCTCTAACCCACACTGTATCAACTCTGATGTGCACCAAGGTTTGGTTTTACCCCATACTCTACACTGGACTAAACTGGACATACTTTGGGGGACAAACCCCTATACATTAATGACCTACTTGCAGTCACCTCTAACAATACCTACTCCTAAGAAGATGATACCACCCTTCATTCCTCCCTAACCTTCCACACACAAGCCTCATCCACATGTAACCTAGGGACTTAATGCCAAACCTACACTGACTACATGAACAGAGACCTTGTAAACATCCTCCAATAGAGTCATGCCAAGTTTGTCTCATTCATCAGCATAAAGACAATCACTGCACATATCAAGAAATCATCACACCTCAGTCTCCCTAAACATAAATAGCATGCAAATGGAACACTCCCAGCTTCTACAAATGCTAGGCCTCACCCAAACCAAGGATCTCTTCTGGTGATTGCACATTCTCAGTATAGCAAAGACTGGCCTTCCTCTTCAAAGCCAAAAAGATTTCAACCCCAAACAACTACTAAACTTAAGTGAGAACCACAATGGAGTGATGTTCCCACATCTGATACCGTGCAGCTGCTGCACATACAGGAATCTAGGTCACATCCAAAAAAAGGCCACCCAACTCATTGGTATGAAGTTGCTTGCAAAAACACTCCAACCTGTGGCCCACACACATGCTGTATCCTTACTCTGCCTTTTATACCATTACTACATTGACTGCTACTTCTCTGAGCTGACTGATCTCATGCTACCACCACTCAGGCACTTCCGATTCACTTGCTTTTCCTTTTCTTGTCACCTCTGTTGTGTCCTCCATAGACCCCACACTAACCATTTTACCTGTGCTTTCCTCCCAGTATATCCTCCTCTCTGAAATTTCCTCCCTACCCATGTTTTTCCTACAACCATCAACTTGCACCTGTTCAAGAGGAATATTTACCACATCTAACAATTAATGCTCTTCTCCACTATATATATGTACTTTCATAAAATCAGAGGACAAACAGAAAATGACTTATCCTAGTTATAGTTCAACTAGTTGAAAGCTTTCAACTGATCTAGCATTTTATTGCTTGTAAAATTCCAAATTCATGCTCATTCTTGATTTGAACAAATATAAAATGTAAACAGGTAGGAAGAAAATTTAATCTCACTAGTCAAAATTCCATTTTTATAATTACAAATTAAGGCTAATTCCAATAAAGACATTGTTTATGACACCTAATATTGTTTTCAGCATTTCAAAACACAACCAGGAATTCTACAATCCTTGAAATAAATTAGTCAAATCAGTCAAGTTTAATTCCTAAATATAGCAGTATTAAAAGCTAGTAAGATTGATTCATGATAATAGCAGCTTTTCCGTAATAACAGAAAAGAAAATTACATGGCAATAGTGAAGATTGATGAGGAGAAATTCTTAGATTATGCTGATTACCTTTCAGCATATAGCATTGTGTTTCTTTATGGTAAATAATGATTTCAGTTGAAGTGATATTATTAAAGTGAGAATGTTTGTCATGAGAAAATCATGGAAAGTCTTTGTAAAATTGAAATATAAGAATTTAAAAAGCAAATTAGTTTTCAAATTGTTTGAAAGAGTGCTGTTAAGAAATTAAAAATAAATAATATATGTAATTGTGATTGATACAAAACTCAAAATATTCAGTGATAGTGAATAATTAATTTACATTAATATCAGTTTTATTCATAATCATTAGATATGTGAATATTTCATGATACTGTGAAAATTATCTTTATATGCGATCATATTGTATACAACCACAAGCATTTTACTGAAAAAGGTCATTTAGTTTGATCAACAGTTATGAATAATCTGTAATATCAGAATAGTATGATTGAGAGTTGAAATTCAGATGAAAGAAATATTATTTAAAGTGATATTATACATTATAAGCACCAGTTTGAGACAGAAAAGAGAAACAGCCCCACTGACAGGTGTTAATACTTTCATAAATATAATTTAGTTATTTTAAAAATAACTGTATCAGATTTAGATAACATGCAGATATTGTGTTGTTATACTTAGTGGCTCATGTCATAAGCCACTGAGTGTTTTTGCATTGTTTTTGGACTTTACTTCATTTGTGCTAATCTCTCACTATAAGATAGCAGCTGTTCTCAATGATTGAACAATTTTTTTTCAATACACATGAAATTTTACTCATTGACTGTATACATTTGATTGTAATCATTATCACTAAATTTTATGAAAGTTTAGTTTAAAAAATTAAAAAATATATTTTATGGATTTAACCTCAAGAAGTGTCTCCTCTTTCTATAAACCTTAACTAAACATCAATAGAATAGATTAATGACATTGTGTCGACCTGATGTTGAAATCTACCATACCCTTTATTAAAATTATTAATTAATTTTTCTCATTGTAATTGTTTACTTTTGATATCAATATTTTTAATTTTTCTTTGACTGTTTACAATATTTCCTCAAAACAAAAGTAATTTGTCAAAGTGATAGATTAGAGATAATTGTGCTGTTAATCTCATTTTCCTATCTTATACATATTTCGTAACAAAATGAAAATATTTTTTATTGAAATCTAATAACAAATCTTTGGGATACAATAAGATTTCTCCCTATTTGATAGTTATGCATAAATATTTTATGGACTAAAGTGCAAACAGTACAGACACTTGTATTTTCCTGCTTTAGTAAAAATATTCTGTCATTAAAAAGAATACGTTTTTTTCTATAATTTTAAAGGTCGATAAATAGAAAATATTTTAAATCATACAGTATATGATTTAGAATAGCCTCAGCTGCCTGTTTTAAAAGAATTCTTGTAAATTTTGAAATGTTGAAGCATTTCAGTTCAAAATGACAAAATAGCCATGAAATAGAAATAATGAAATGTTTATTGTAGATAAGGCATGATATATTTTCTGAAAATTATTATTAGTTTTAAGCTACTAAGTGATTAATATCTCTATGATTTCTCTAGTATCAAAATATTCAATGTATTTTTATGCATTTTACTATTGCATCTCAGACAGTAGCACAGAAAATGTTTGTCTGAATTTGTTCTAAACAATCAAATCTAAGACATTAGCAATCATGTGATTCAATAGAAGAATATCAATGAAATATAAAAAATAAAACCTTTAGAAATTAGAAAGAATGCAGTGTGAAATAATGCAATGTATCGAATAACTTTCGTGAAATGAAATATCATTAAAAAAATATATCCATTTCTTTAGGATATTTACTGCATAATAGTTCCTTTATCATCTTTTGATGCTAATATTCTCAGTAAAAGCTTACTATGATACAAGTTTCTTATGCCTGTCTATAAAAAAAATGTTATTGGCAAATTTATCATAAATGTCATTATATAAATTCATCTTGATGTACATGTGCCATAAAAAGTGATATTTGATATATCTTCTAGTCATTTTCAATGAAGATAACTAATATTGCAATGCTGCTGATATATAGTATCTAGCTGATATGAAAACACAATATCATTCCAACATTTAATTGATTGAAAGTTCTGAAGACACATCTCTTCATAACAGTTATGTGAAATATTTTGAACTAGTGTAAAAATGACTGTCTAGAATTCTGGTAGATGATATATTTAACATGTATGTATATGTAATTGAACTACTAATAATAATACTATGTATGCATGGATGTAGCTGCATTTGTCTATGTGTATGTATATTCAATGCAATAGCTTCATGCATAAGAATCTGCATCATAATCTGTGTTCAATGAGTTTATTAGCTGATCCAAGTGTTGTGTTATCTCGAGTAAGCCGCATAAATTTCAATGCTCTTTGATTCAAACTTTAATTGTTTGGATTTTATTGAAAATACCAAGAGAAATATTTTCTAATCAATACAAGTGATTTTATAAAAATTGTAAAGGGTTGTCTATTAAGTTGTGTGTTGCTGTAAGCATTAGCAGGTTTGTGGTACAAATGTACATTTGTATATACATATATACATGCATAAAGACATAAACATTTTAAAGACATAAACATTTTATATGAAATACCTGTTTGAAACATCCAATGTATTCTACATATGCTTTTAGCTCTCTCTTTTGTCTCGTATTTAATTATGTGTTAAAGAAGTATTCAAAATATATTTCTATATAATTATATTATATTCTCAATGAAAAGTAGTTGTGATGTTGGGATGCAAATTTAGGAAATATATTTTAATGATAGACATAGTTAAACGGCACTGATAGATGAACATGTGTACAAAGGTATTTACTCTCTCTTTCTCTCTCTCTCTCTCTCTCACTCTCACTCTTCTTCCTTCCTTATGTTGTAGTAGAAAGGTACATTTTGTAAGAAGCACTTGAATTAATTATATTACTGGTAGTTATTTCATTTGACCTTGAGGCTATAAAAAGCAAATATAGACTCTGGTGAGGATGTGAAATAAGAAATAAATTGTAAATAAATGTTGTGGCTTCAATAGTACCTCCCACCAGGATATATATATGTAGAAATATGGTATTTTTACATATATGGTATTGGAAAGTGTGGTATTTGAAAACAACAACATACTAATCAAAACATTTTTGGTACAAACAAAACACACAAAGTTAATGTTTAAATATGCAAATATTGTGGATATGACATTAAATCCAAATGTGGCTACATTGATTTATCTGCATTATGTAGACATAATAATTATGGTCATTGTATATATATGTTTACTTTACTTTTGGTGGGGAAAATTTAATAATGATTTAATTTCCATTTACTTGAAACATTGAAATTCCCACATCAATTTTCTTTTAATTCATTAGTTGAAAGAAAAGTTTTAGGTTTTCAAGTTCAAATTAACATATCCTTAGGATATAACTATAGTTTAGTAAATCTTTTATCATTAAAAATGATATATTTATTTCTTTAATTGGAGTTTTAAAGATTGTATTGATGTAAATATTCAAAATTTTCTTCATCTTTAGAGATGAGATTAATAGTCTGAAAAATTATAATCTTATTGACAACAACTCATCTGAGACATGTAGACATTTAATCAACTAACTGCATGGACCCGAAGCTTGTAAACTATGGTGGCAGTGTTAAAAGAAGTATTAAAAGCTGTATAAAACATCCAGCCATCTTACCTTCCCATGCCAGTGTTGTAACATGTAAATAACACCAACAGGCTTGCATGGCAATCTATCAATGAAAGGTTGAAGTGTAGATGTAAATAGTAAACATTTTTTCATCTTTAAAGATGAGATTAATAGTCTGAAAAAGTATAATCTTATTAAAATAACTCATCTAAGACATTCAGACATTAGCATATATTTTGGGTTTTTATCAAACTATCTTTGTTCTTATCACTAATGGCATACAGTTGATGTTATTAAATTCAATTCTCATTCTATCTCTCTCTCTCATATATATATAAACTTGTTTATACAGTGCTTACACGTAGGCTCAGCAAATAACTGAGGTCAAGAACTCAATATATAATATTAAACTCCGAATTGCAGGCCCAGCTCGTGGGAGTCAGTAGGATTCTGTAGAGGGTGAAGACGGCTATAATATATATAGAGTATATTATGTAGTAATAAGAAATAGAAGAAAAGAACCTCTTGTCTGGTGACCTTATCTACGGCAATATATCTTTTTGAATTTTTTGATACCTCGCTGGATGACAACCACTTATTGTACTGGCTAAATGAACACCCATTCATTACTTTTATGGGCGTGTGTTAATTGTCTCTGAATGCCAAATTTCTTTATATAGTAATAATCAACTCTGATTGGTCGAATGATTCATTATGATCCTTTGGTAGCCGTCCGGCCACTCCCCTAGAACAATCTGTGTATATGTGTATATATATAGTCGCCTTGTTTGATACATCTCTGTATGTTGACTCTGATGAATTGATGCAACAAACATTGAATAATGTTCAATGAGGGATGGCATAATTAATTATGCAATACACCCTCGATTGTTGCATTAAAGAAACAGCTGTAAACCAATAAACTGATGATGTAATTTCAATATCTGCTTTCTATTTCTTATTACTACATACAAATATATCTATATACAAATATATCTATATACACACATACACACACATACATATGTATACACACACACACACACACATACACACACACACACACACACACACATATATAATATTGTTGATGTGTGAGAAAGTCTGCGTAGCGTTAATATCAAATAGAATAAATAATTTGCATGTAGGATAACGATATATATACGTAAGCTGTTTGTGTGTGTCTGCATTTTATTCAGAAACTACAAAATGAACACCCACAAAGCCATATATATATTTATTCGCCATCTCACACTGAAGGTTTGTATAATATTGAAATCCAATATGTACAGCAATGATGTAAAAATGTAAACATTTCATCTTCCAATTACCTCCTCTTTCTCCATTCTCTTTCACTTTTGAAATCAATCCATCTTGTGCAGGTATCATAATATATATGTTTATATGAGCCGATGAGCGAGCCTCTATATGGTATTTCAACCTGATAGAAATAGCAGCCAAATCAACCTCAAATCACACCTTACTGTCTTATTTATGTACATATGTATGAGCCAATAAGAGCGACCTCTATATGGTAGTAAAATCTGATAAAAATAGCTACCAAATATCCACTGTGTTATTATGTATGTATGTATTAGCCAATGAGGAGACATCTACATGGTAGCTAAACCTGATAGAAATAGTAGCTGAATCTCACCAAAATCACACCCTACTGTGTTATGTACCTATATATGTATGCATCAGCCAATGATATCTTGACCTGATAGAAATAGCGACCAAATCGCCTTCAAATCACACCCAACTGCCTTATGTATGTATATGCGTATAAATTACTAGTGCATTAACAGTGTTTTGTTCCACTGCTATGCTGTACTACAGAATATATGTATATAGTTGTGGCCAACTCTTTATGTATAGACAGATATAAACACATTATTTTTATATACAATAACTTCATGGACAGAAAAAGAGTGATCAGCCAGACTAGTTTCAATCAACAACTCAGTACCCTATTTAACTGTCCATGGAGACACTGCTTATAAACTGACTATTACTAAGGGCTTAAGTAAATTGGATAAACCAATTTGCACATATTACACATTCTTGGTAGGTACTTTGGTTAATAAATTACTGGTGCATTAAGTGTTTTGTATTACAGTATATATGTATGAGCCAATGAGAAAGCCTTTACATGGTAGCTAAACCTGATAGAAATAGGAGCCAAATCTCTCTCAAACCACATCCAAAGGTATTATATATGTATATATGTATATTGAGCCAATGAGACCATTAAATTGTAGCTAGACCTGATCGAAGTAGCAGCTAAATCTCCCTCAAACCACACTCTACTGTCTTACATATGTATATATGTATGTATGTATGTATGAGTCAACAAGGGATCCACTACATGGTAGCTACTAGACATGATAGAATTAGCAGCTAAATCTGTCCTAAATCACACTCTACTGTTTCATGTACGTATATATGTATCAATCAACATAGTGTACATATATATATTGATTGATATATATGTATCAATCAATATAGTGTACATATCATCGCTTTTTACATCCGTTTTTCCATGCTAGCATGGGTTGTATTGAGGCAGAATTTTTACGGTTGGATGCTCTTCCTGTCACCAACACTGATCACCAAATGGCCGGACGTCTGTTTATTAGGAAACACAAACATACGCTGACCGTTCGGTGTCAGTGAGAAAGAGTTACGATATATATATATATATGTATATATGTATAGAAATATATATATATATATATGTATGTATGTATGTAAATCTATTTATATATATAGATAGATTGATAGGTAGGTTTGTGTGTGGTGTGTGTGTGTGTGTGTATTATCATCATAATTTTACCTCTGCTTTTCATGCTGGCATGGGTTGGATGGATGATTTCAGTCCAAGTCAATTTTTATTCAGAGTCACCACTCTCTTAGACAGGTAGGGGGACCACGTCTTGCTCATACATTTTATTTGGCTTTGTTTCTACAGCTGGAAGCCCTTCCTAATACCAATCACTGTACAGAGTGTACTGGGTGCATTTTATCATGGCAGTAACACTAGGAAAGTGTTCATGTCCATGGCACAACTAAATTGTCTTCTCTACCCTACGTTGTCTCCATTCAATCACCAACCATTTTATGGAGTGTACTAAGTGCATTTTATCATGACATCAACACTATAGAGGATGCTCTGTCTACTACAGGCTAAACAGTCCTCTCTACTCTATATATGCCCTATTCTTTGGGAGCAAACATGACCTGGGAGTGTAAATAGAAAGTGAGTGAAGAACAAAAGGGTGAGAGAGTATGAGTATGTGTATGATGGGGAGCAGTGACTAGATTGTAGAAGAAGGGGAATGGGAGAAAGATAGCGATAACTATATACTGGGTGTTGGTACCACAATTTTAGCGTTTGTTTCACCATGCTTGCACAGTGGGTGGGTCTTCTCAAGGATAACGTGTCACCAATCATTGCAGTCCTTTGTCATCTCTTCTGTGAAGCTCAGCATACTGAGATTAGTCTACACCACTTTGTAGCTACATCTATCAGCAACATCTTCTTCACTTTATTTACTTAGAAAACATTTTCCCCCAGAACATAAGTACTATAAGATATTCAATACAAATAGCATCAACATTTTGTATTCAGCTACTGCTAACTTTGACCAGAATTTAGCCACACCTACCCTCTACAAACTCAGCCAAAACAATAACTACACCCCTCTCAAGCCTGCAACTTCACCAACTCCCAAAACAGTTCACTCAATAACAGCTGCTTAGCTAAAGACATTGCCATTAAATGTACAGTCAACACCTCTTCTAAAGCATACATAGGTATGACTTCCAGCCCCTTTAAATCTAGGTACAACTCACACAGTTACACTTTCAAACATCCCAATAGGTCAAACTAAGCTTGACTGGCTAGTTATATCCATGATCTAAAACAACAAATCAATAACTTACAAACTCAATTGGAAAATCTTTTCCAGAGCAAGATCTTACACTTAAAACTGCAAAACATGCAACCTTTGTGCTAACGAAGGTTTGGAAATTCTATTTTCCAAGTATTACCTCATTAACAGAATCACCAAAAAGAATTCCATCTTGTATCCATTATAAACTATAACTTCATTCCTTAACCTACTTACAACCATTTTCGTGCCCCTTTCTTTCTTTTCTCATTCTGTATCCTCCATGCTTTTATTCTTTCTTTCACTCATTTATTTGTGTGAAAACGCCTCAAACACCCGTGTTTTTCTTACCTGCAAATTTCCCAAAAAAAACAAGCTGCAAAAAACCCGTTTTTAGTCATTTTCTGAGCTGCCCCATGAGAGTAGCGTTGATAGTGCTGAAATCTTCTCAATATGCTAATGTGTACAGTTGATCAAAATGCCAATTGAATGAAACTGTGGTTTGGATAATAACTAATCCAGTTTACCTTACATATAAATACACATATATCAGACTATACAAACTTCTCATACATTGAGTGCTTTGTTTTTGTACCACAAAGTATTCTACACACACACACACATACACACACACACAAATACATATATATATATATATATATATATATATATATACTATAAATAGAAG
>JAOPJM010001604.1:9955102-9965215 GCA_027124095.1 Muusoctopus leioderma
TCAGTATTTAGTCTCCTTTCCCTGAAATATATCATTGCTACTCATAAATAACAGCCACAGTAAGACGTCTAACTTGCCGTTTCTTGAGGTCTCTGGGTGAGACTTGGAACAGCTCGTATAAAATAAAGCAATATCAAAACATAATAATAATAACAATAATTCTTTCTAATATTGGCACAAGGCCAGAAATTTTAGTGGAGGGGCAAGTCAATTAAATTGACCCCAGTACTTGACTGGTACTGTGTTTATTGACCCCAGATGGAGGAAAGGCAAAGTTGACCTCGGTAGGGTTTGAACTCAGAGCATAGGGAGCCGGAACGAATACTGCAAGGCATTCTGTCCAACGTGCTAATGATTCGGCCATTCCACCACCCTATAATAATGATAATAATTGTTTCTAACATAGGCACAAGGCCAACAACCCCAGTACTTGACTGATAATATAAAAAATTGAATTTCAAAGTGTTAATTTCTCAAGGCCTATACAGAATATTTTGCAAAACTTTTACTGGCATTTATTATTTATTATTTATTTAGATAAAATATTCTTATCGTTGACTGCGTAAAACTTGTCATGAAAAAAGACATAAAAAGCAGAAGAAAATTAAATGTCTTGTAGTCATTTTTTTAACTTAAACATTTTCTGTATACTTCTTTACTGAACTCTTTGCAATATAACTTGTGCAAGAGAGAAAACCGTCTGATTGAAAGATATTGGGTGCCTCAATAATTTCTCTTTTACCAGATGTGTGATTAAAACATTAGTGTTGATTTTTATTGGTTATTCCCTTGGAATTATAGCTAAATAGACTTTGCCTTTTTGATTAATTAAATTACTTTTTATTTTTTATTCCTTGTCTCACTATTTCTTTTTATAATATAATTTTTAATTTTGATATTGTATTGAAGTAGCAAAATGTATTTTTCATCACTTTCTGCCAGAGAGTATCAATTAATAATATATTTTAGCTAATTGACTGAAAAGTGAAACATTTCATGTTAAATGTTATAAAAGTTATAAAAAGCAAACAAGATAAATGTAAACATTTGCATGTAAAGTTCAAGCTTTGTGTTAATAAGAATTATAAAGGGCAAGAAACCAACAAGAAGAGAAAGCATTCATAGAACATTCTGAATATTTTTTCCAGAAAATACGGCTAATTAGCTAATGTACACTAACATGAATAAATGCAGAGTATTGTAGAAGGCATAGAAATATAGCAAAATCAAATAGGTGTTGGAAACAAAGAACCTATTGAGCAAGAAAGTACTTGAACAATATTGTATGTGAATTAGCTTTTATTGTAAAATGCACTAACTCAAATGAAAGGTTACAAACTTTTAGTCAGTTTGTCTAAAAATGTTATTTACTAGCTTTGAGAAAATATTTTATCATTATTTAAAAAATAAAAAATAAAGTCAAAATGTGCTTATGCATATGTTCTAGTTGATAAAAAAAGACCACCAAAGTTCAATGGTATCAAGTATTCCTGATTATAATGTATGAAAAAAGTCAGTGTAATAAATGGATGTACAATAAGCACTATGAATTATTTTATTTTTTGTTTTGAGATGAGAGTACCAAACATTTAGGTACACTAACTAATACTATGTGCAGTTATAGTCTGGCATTCATAGTGGTGACCATCTTTATTGTGGGTAATGCTGTGCTAAGGATTTTAAACTATGGTTCTAATTTTAAAGATGATAGCAGAATTTGTTAAGAGAGATTTTGATTCTACATTAAGCAGTGAAGTGTTAATAACCCAAGATAAAAGTCAATTCAAATCAGGCTTTTATCTACTAAAACTTTCACTGACATCTACTGGCAGAGTGTTGAGATAGTAGTTTACAAGGGTATTTATAGCATTAGTAGCAGGTAGTAATTGATGCATCTCATGGAGATTCAACTGTTTCTATTGTTATTATAATACATTATTTACATAAAACTATTACATTCTTCACCCTCCACACAAAAAAAGTATAAAACTACATACATACAATATTATCAGAACAGTATCTCAAAAGTTCAGTATTTTTAAGTGTAATCAAATAATACAAAATATTCCAATGTAACCTCAACATTTCAATATTTTTAAGTGTAATCATATACAAAATATTCAAATGTAACCATATCTTTCATAGATTTTTTAAAAATATTGAGTAGAATGATGCAGCAGAAAGTCCATAGATGGTTCATTAGTTTGTAGTGTTTTATTGGTACTGTGTAGGTGCTTCTTAAGGAGTCAGGGTAGACAAGTCAAGGTGATTTTCAGGAATATTGATACTTTCAGTTGAAGCACTCTCATCATACCTAACCTCATCCTTATTTGGGGTATCTCCTCATGGGACCAAGTTTCTAATTCTCTAGCACTAGGTAAGCAAATGTGAGCATATTAGGGATTTGATTCCAATAGTTAGACATCTTTGACTATAGAGTTATCCTTATTACAGATGTAGCTCTTCCGCAGAATCTCTCCAGGTGAGGAAAGTTGGCATACTTGTTGCTGTGGTTGTTTTTTTTGGAAGAAAGGAGAAGAGACGTTCATGAGGTGTTGAGTTAGTGGATGTACACAATAATAATTCTCCTGAATGTAGGACATCAGATAGAACAGACTCCTATGCGGGTATACGTACATTTTTAGATTCTAGAACTAATGTCATGGTTTTCCAAACAGCACCAACATAACACTCGCACTGCCTATTTCTGGTAGAATGATATGGGGTTGAGTGGCTAGTTGGTGCACTCCTAACATGGAAGAAAGATTTTAATTCAGAAGACATAAGGAGTTTCCGGGTAAACTGAAAATAGAAAATAACGAAGTCAAGCAAGAAATCACAGTTGATGAAGAAATGTGCGAGAAGGGAAAGCAAACGAAAAATGAGAAACAACCAACAGATATTTATTACAAAATGTTGAAAGTAATGGACCCTTAAAATCAATGCTGATGCTGTCAAAGGGACGTATATATCTGATGAGATGATGTGGTTCTTGATGATAATATTGTGGCTTTAACTTTTGACAAATGTGCCAAACAGAAACAACACATTTAAATGTGTTGTTTCTCTGAATATGGATGATTTCGTACTCAAAGAAAATGACTGAACTTTGTAACACCAGGGTGGCAGAGAGATCTTTAGAGCTCTCAGAGGTTATTCTATGAAGCAGAACCACAGAAGTCATGCAATAGTGCATCTGAAAGAGCCTTAAGGGATCCAGGATGATGTAACATTTTGCAGCTGAATTACATAAGTTCTAATCACCAATGTGATATTTTCTCATTTTTCATCTTTTGTGTTTTATAAGCTACATATTTCTGATCAGCTTCAGATTTTCTTAGGTTATGCACAACTGATCCAGAGATGAAATTTTCAGAACTACCCTTGTCAACAAGCTCTTTTAGGGGAGTTCTGTGAATGCCTAAATCAATGATAGTCTTTTAATACACAAGGTATACAGTGTCACAGAGAGAATAGAAGTGCTCACTAGTTGTTTTGAGGATCTACCAACCTTTGAAAAGTGTCCATTTTTCTTTACACTTGACAGAAGTAGTATCACACACTGGACATTTGATGCAATCATGTCATGGCAAATTCCCACAGAAATAACACCTTTGACCCTGATGAGGCACAGCTGCACAAGAAGAAGCCCTTTTAGAGATCTGATCTGTTTTAAAATTCGAAAATTCTTCTATAGCCACTTCATTGGAGGCCACTGCATGATTTTCTACTTGAAGACCTGAGTCATAGCTCTGAGAATCTTTCATGGCTATTTCCAAAGCACAAGTTTTATCTATAGCTGAAGGCAAAGCTAGAGTTTTTTTTCCTGTAGTCTGGAAGAGATTCTGGATATAAATGAATCACAAATATATTCATCTCTGTATGTGTCAGCCTTGACATTCTTGAAGTTAGTCAAAACTCACTTTCTGAAGAGATTTTACGTATTCATTAGTAGACTCCATGGTCAATTGCTTGCAATATGACTTCATTGGCCTGCTGGATGAAAGCTTTTTTAAAGCAATTAAGGTGGCATCATAGGTAGTGCACTCATAAAAAAAATTCAACATTGTTTGGGAAACAGTGTTTGCTAGGAATCTCAGATAAAAGTTACTAGATCCTTCAAATGTAGCTTTATATTCTGCAAAGAAAAACAGCCAATATTTAAAGGTGCATGAAGCCTCAGGGGCTGTTGATATCCCATCAAGTTTTCTGGTTGTAGTTCATGTTCCATGCTGATGATTGCAGTTTTAGTGGATTAAATTAAAATGTGATTAACCCAAGTAAATTACTAAAAGTTCCATTGACATCTACTGGCAGACTGTAATAGTTTATAAGGGTATTCATAGCAGTAGTACCATGTAGAGATTGCATCTCATGAGATTCAACCATTTATATTGTTATTATAATACATTATATATATACAATTATTACAAGTAGATTGAGTAATTCTTATGTAGAAGCTCCCTTGTTTGTGGTTCATAGTAGAAGAAATGTTACTGGTAGTAAAGCTGTTTATAGCATAATAGCTAAGTCTTGAAGTGGTTAGGAGAGGTGTAGGGAATTGACTACCGCCTCTGATTTTTGACTTCATTTCTTTCTCCATATGACGTCTGTTAGAAGGTTGATGTTACATAAAAGTTAAATGTGATTGTATATGTGAAGAATTGCAAAGATGAGAGAGGAATGAGTTTAGTAGAGGCTATTGGATATTCAGTGTGATTTTATGAGACAGGTTGATCACAAATAATTTGAATAAGATACTAAGTGTTACACATCAGTCAATGTATGAAAGACAGAGAATTGTATTGGTATAGATAAGAAATATAGATGGGTAATGCATGAATAAGTGTACTTGAGGTAACTTTATACCAATGAAGGCTTGGAATGAAATAATTAGATCTCGCCTAAGAAGATTAGGCCTTAGAGAGAAAATGACAAGTTTAGTATATATGGAAAGATCGTATATTGCAGATTCATCATCATCATCATCATCATCATCCTCATCCTCATTTTACATCCGCTTTCCATACTCGATGGGTTTGATGGGTGATTTCTGCCTGAGTCAGCTCTTATTTGGAGTCACCACTCTCCAAAACCAGTCAGGCAACCACGCCTCACTTGTATGTTTCATTTTGCTTGCTTCCACTGCTGGATGCCCCTCCTATCACCAACCACTTTACAGAGTGTACTGTAAAAATAATTTAAATGATAGGATGATGATATAATGCTAGCATTTCTGATATTAAATTTAAATAGACCTCATAATTTGGGCATCATTTTGTCTATAATTTCAATTGTATATAAACTGCCATAGTGAAGGTATATATTGTTGAAACAATAATATTTAGGCTAGATACACTTTCTTATCTTTTAGTGATCATACAGAGAAAATACAATGGTGGTAGTGTATATGTATGTTTTTGAATATTATGTATGAAAATACATATTAGTATACTACTTTGTGACACAATTGTAAATATCTAAAATGGAATAAACAAAATACTTTAGAATATAATGTTGACGGGAAAATAGTTATATCACATAAAGAGGTATTTATTTTTTTAAATCTAATCACTTCCATACTTTTACAAAAGTTCAAAGTAGTTCACGTTATTACTATCTAAATTATCTGGCAGGATAGGCTTATCTTTGGTTTGCTTGGTTTTTGGATTCTAACACTTAATAATTGAACCACTATGTTATACTGATTATCAGTTTATTTGTTTCCATGGAAATAAGAGGTAAGCTAAAGCCAATAAAATTCCTTAAAAGGTTTTATAATATTATTTTATAATATTGGTCAATACACATTTTTTGAAGTTTATTTTTCTCTTCTTTAATTAGACTGTTTGGAAGCATTGAAAAACTTCTATGAAAGAGTAAATCTTCAAATCATGTGATAGTTGTATTTAACATTGCTGAAGTAATACATCATGTAATCTTATTTTATTATTTGTTTTCTGTCCAGTAGTCTATGTTCAATGACCTGTGCATTATTTCCATTTACAATTCCTACAAAATTGACAATGCTAAAGTAATTCACAACAAAAGTTATTCGTTTCTTTTAGCATTAGGGTACAATTGACGTAACTTGAAAGGATAAATCTTTGGATTAAGTTATTGAATCAAGCAAGTATCGAATTGTTCATTCTATATTGGTGCCAGCTATCTTTGTGTGGGCCATTAATAAGCTCTGTTTAGTTTCCTACAAAACCAGAATCTTCAATCCAAATAAGATGTTAAAATGGCTGTTGGAAATAGGAAAATAACATAACAGTGCCAAATATATGCTTTAAATATGTCAATGTAAATCTGTCTGAATGTAATGTTCATTTTTAATGGATATAGTGAAATACTGAATTGATGGCTACATCTCACATTATAGATCTTTATTTAACTATAAAAAGTTTGAGTTGTATATAACCCTTTGCAGAAGAAAAAATGGTTTCAGTAAAATGAAGAAATACATAACATTTTAGATGTTGCTATTGATATTCTGAGTGCAGAATATACCAGCAAAATACTTTCAATATGATATCATCTGAAATGGTCTTTCTATGTATGGAACAATTATCAGTTTCAACTAAAGGTCAGATTGTAAAGTGCAAATTGGATTCTCTTTTTTTGATTAAATTTTTAGTTTCAAAATATTTATTTATAAGAACTAAAATGTGTCTGTGTATATATCTCATTCTATCCCTCTCGTCTCAGTTTGTCTATCTATGTTTTGTTTAATTATACATTTGTTGGTTTGTATTATTTATTGTTGAAGATAAGGGTGGTGGATTTGCAGAATTGTTAGAATGTTGAATAAAATGCTCTGCAGTAGTTGTTGCAGTTCTTTATGTTCTGATTTCAATGCCTGCCCAGTTAAACTCTACATTTCATCCTTCCAGAGTTGATAAAATAAAGTACCAGTCATGTACTGGTGTTGATTTAATCAACTAACTCCTTCCAAATGTGTGACCTTGTGCCTTTGTTAAAAATTATTATTTATTATTGAAGATGGCAAATTGGCAGAGTCATTAGCGCTTTGGACAGAATACCTAACAGCATTCGTTCTGGTTCACTGCACTCTGAGTTCAAATCCTGCCGAGGTCAACTTTGCCTTTCATTCTTCCGGGGTCGATAAAATAAAGTACAAGCCAAGTACTGGGATTGTTGGCCTTGTGCCTATCTTAGAAACAAATATTTATTATTGAAGATATTTAAACATGATTAACTTTCACAACATACTTATTTGAAAAATTTCTTTGATGTCTTAAAAAAAAAATGAAAACTTTACAAAGATAATTCTTTTCATAATTATTGTGAATATAATGGCACATTTGATAAACTAAACCCCTTTCCTTACTGCATCTATTACATTAATTTACTGCTCTGATTATTATAGGCACCATTTTGATACTATAGTCAATTTCATCAACTGCATGTCTTCCCTACAAATGTCAGTATATACAGGTATGTCCTATAATAATGTGGTTCCGTCATTTTTACATGCTTTCACATGCCTATACCATCTATTTTCTGTACAAATTTAGTAGTTCGTGATGGGTTAATGTGCAAATATCTACCAATATTATTGATATACTCAGTTTGTACCTATACTCTTTTACTTGTTTCAGTCATTTGACTGCGGCCATGCTGGGACACCACCTTGGTTGTTGATCAGATCGACCCCAGTACTTATTTTTAAGTCTGGTACTTATTCTTACTGTCCAACATGTGAAAATGAATTTGATTTTATTTAAAATTTTGTGCAGTTTGCAATCTATACATGTCTCATTTTATATGATCAATTTAAAATGTCCATGATATAAAGACTTGATTTTGAACTCAGGTGGTCATCAGTCTCTGCTTTTAAAGCATCAGTTTCCACGATAGTATTTAGCGTCTTATTTACCTGTTTGCATTTTGAATCATGAAACATCATTGACCAACCAAAAATTTTTTTAGAAGCCATTCATATAGCATACTCTTTTGCAGTTAAAAAACAATTTCTCTTTAGTTCTATTTGTATTTGTAAGTATTATACTCCTTCTCATTCTGCTGATTTAGCCTTATTCTTGTTGTATCGAGCATCCTCCTTGACAATGGCAACTATTTCCTTCAAATTCCTCAACTATTTATGCTACTGTTTTCTTATATGTATGTCTACTGTGGTTATTGTTCTTAGCTGGCCTTATTAATTCATTCACCTTCCAATTTATTAAATAAAAATTATAGCTTAATACTATATTGTTAATATACCTTTTTTGATTTTCGTTATTTTTCTTTTCCACTCTTGCCCATTTACTTCTCAATATTTGATAGCCTATTTTCCTAATTCCTAAATTTTCTTGTTGAAATTGGACCATATACTTATGTTTTATTAGTTTTAGTATGTTGAATCATGTTTTTTAATATTATGCATTTTGAGATTAATAAGTTTTCTTTTAATTATGTATAACTAATGTTTCATTTTATTTTATTTTATTTTTATAATTTGTTCATATTTTTGTGGATTTTGTATTCAATAATTTGAAATGATAATTGTATAAAGTTCATTGGCCTTATGTATATTGGGATATCTTGGTCTGATCAATCCGGATAGTAATGTTTTAAATAATTATAAGAATCATTGAATTGGTTCATTAATTTATTGTTTCGTTAATTACTTCTGGATTCAAAATTATTGGCTATTGGTTTCAGATTTTAGTAATATTAGCTGGTTGTACTAATTGTATGTTAGATTTTGGCTTATATAGTTTCCTATATCGTCTATTTTACCCAAATGATATACTGTGACCATGGAGATATATTTAGATCATGTAAACTTGGATGCTACAAAAAAAAATCATATGTATGTTGCTATAGAGATATAATACAAAAGTTACCATGAACTTTAAACTTGCACTTTTGAATTAATGCAATACTTAACATTTTTTACTAATATCACAATGACTATTTTCATTGGAAATTCTGGCCTTCTTAAAGATGCAATGCATTGCCTCTGAATGTGTATTCATCTGTATATGTGTGTGCATGCACACATGCAATTATGAATCATTTCCTTTCCTTTAATCACCTGTATAACACAAATTCAATGAAATTGTCTGACTGCATTGAAACATAATAAAAAGTTTCTGTTTCTGGGGATACTTACATTTGAAATTCTAGATTCTTGTAAATATCTGTCGTAAAAAACAGTTTTTAGTCACTTCAAACATTTAAATTACATGTTTTGAGCAGCATTATAAAGCTATTCTTGTCACAAATGATTTGGAGACTTATGAGTTTAGTTTTCCTCCTTTAATGTTTAATTAATTCTGTATATGAAAACATATTAAATATTGCTGTAAAGATATTCGTTTTGGTTAAATATCCAAGTTAATTTGATAGCATGTTTTCAGCCTGAAGTATTGTATTTTTAATTCTAGTTTGTACCTTTCATCAGGTCTGATATTTACAGAATTCACTCATTTTTTATATAGTGTAGTAAGCTTAATGATGAATAGTAATGAAAATTGTGTAAGCCGCCATATGGCAAATTAATCAATTCTATATATGAAACCAGGTTTAGTCTTGATTAATTAATTTTCAGTATAACATCTTTTATAAATCTAATTTCATGTTTAAAGTTTTTACTAATTTTATTAATCATAATCATCCTCACCATCATTTTTAATGCGCATTTTAAAATAGTGATGATGATGATTTATAAAGTTAAACAGAATTTAAACATGAAATGAAAATTATGTAAAGGACTGTCTTTAAATTAAATAATAAAAACAATACTAAATCTCTATCTACATCTGTCTTTCTGCCTGTGTATCTATCATTAGTGTGTTTATGAGAATAAAATATACAAGATAATGTAAACTGGTGGTAAAAATATGTTTACATAGAGTTCATAAATATTATTGGTTAAAATGTAATGACTTAAACTTTTATGTCTTGCATACAATATACAAATAGAATTTTATTTAAGATTCAAGAGATGGATATGATTTTCTATTTTTAACAAACTGGTGTGTGCATGTAAAGTGGGGTTGTGCATATATATATATGTATGTATGTATGTATGTATGTATGTATGTATGTATGTATGTATGTATGTATGTATGTATGTAT
>JAOPJM010001604.1:9983222-9993227 GCA_027124095.1 Muusoctopus leioderma
TCCTCCATACGCATCACATGCCCGTACCAGTGCAGCCTTCTCTCTTGGACACTACACTTGATTCCCCTTATACCTAGTTTTTCTCTCATCTCATCTGCACTCTGGTGTTGGCATACACTAACATTACACATCCAGCGGAGCATGCTTGCCTCATTTCTCTGCAGCCTTCGCAAGTCCTCTGCGTTCATGGCCCATGTCTCAATATATATATATATATATATACATTCTGAGAATGTGAGAGTCAGATATATTCCCAAGAACACAACTGTTTTGCACCAGCCAATAGATCAAGAAGTGATAGCTAACTTCAAAGCATATTATCCAAGAAGAACTTTGAAACAACTCATAAAAGCAATTGATGGGGAGGATAAACCTGTAGTTAGAGACTACTGGAAAAAGTTCAACATTATGGATACTGTGGATAATATACCTGAGTCATGGAATGATGTAAAACCCTCAACTATGAATGGCATTTGGAAAAAACATATGGCCAGACTGTATCAGTAACTTCACAGGTTTTCCAATAGCAGAAAGTCCACATCAAGTTCAGCAAGATATTTTGACACTGGCAAATAATATAAGGTTTAAAGAAGTCATAAAAGATGATGTGGTTGAGTTGCCAGAGTCTCATAGAGAAAGTTTGTCTAATGAGGAGCTGATGATGACAGAACATGAGAGAGAACTGCAGGGCAAGAAGAGGATATAGAAGCTCCATCCACTCCACTTCAGCTGACTACAAAGAATATGGCTAAAGTGTTGGCACTTATAGAGGCAAGCTTGCAAGTCTTATAATGATCTAATAATGATCCTAATTGTGAATGTAACATAAAAATTACAAGACGAGTTTGTAATGAGCTCAGTTCCTACACTAAGTTGTAGAAAGAGATGGTGTGCCATAAAAGTCAAACAACTTTGAATAAGTTTTCACTCCTGAAACAGATGCTGATGATGATAATCTACAAGGCTGATGATAGTACACCTCATCCTCCCAATAGCTCCCATTGCACCACCTCCCATCACATGCACTCAGCATCTTTTGTAATGAGTACATACCCTACTACGATATTACTATATTCTTATTTATTCCCTAAGGTATTTCGGTTCAAATGTTTTTATGTATACATACTGTACTGTGTGTGTTTAAAGATTGCTATTTTCATGCATAACAGTGGTTGTATTACTTCATTTTTTATGCATAAACTAAGGTACATAGCAGTGTATAAAGAGAAACTAAGTAACTTTCGTCATTTCTTCTTTTCTATTTAAATGTTTCATTTTACTTTCATCATGTTAGTAAAATAGGACACACACAAACGTTTTACATGATTGAAACTCTCTTCTTACCTTTGACTTTCAGTAGGCTGAATCTATACATTCAACAAAAAATTAATTAGATTATTCAGTGGATAAATCTGTTTCAGTTTGTGTTAGTGAAGTCCTTAAATGCTCATTATTCATGAGATGTATGAATCAAATACTGCTTTGTATAGACAGTGGTATCATTATACTGCTATTTCATGTGGGAAACAACAATACTACTGATTTTGACAACCCATGTTCTATCACTGATAAGAACTATTCTGTTAACTTGTTTTGGTTACTGCACATGTACTGCTCTTCTACTGAAATCATTACTGGTTGGAATTTTCTAAAAGAGTTTCAAACTGTTATAAACTAGCCATTCTGTTTCTAGTAGATCATCTATATTATATTTTAATTCTTTCATTTGTAATTCATAATTTTCTTTCAAAATCGCATGTAATGATCCTTTGATTTTGAGTACTAGAATAAGTTTTTAGTCTTCAATTCTTTGGATATATTTAATAATTGCTTAGTTGAAATATCTGATATACCAGTCAATGTCACATATTTGTTTGTTAATTTTTGGCTGTTATGTCTTGTTCAGGGTTAAATGATTTCATGGGTTTTTATAAACATAAGGGAATCAAATTACAATTCTTTACTTTTACTGAGAATTTGTTAAATTTGTTTACATCTGTTCTCAACTCTTAAGTAATTTCTGATATCCAATAGAAGCATAGCAGAATATTTAGCTACAATCAATGTTTTGCTTTAAGACACATTTGTTTCACTTGCCTTCCCTCTGCTCTGAGAAACTGTACAAATATTTGAATTTGTAGAACTTTCCAATAAATGTCAGTGTGAAACAAGCAGGGCAAAATGAAAATGAAAATGCTTCATATCTAGAAATGTTTATATTAGGATCTGTGTTGGCTTTCATTATTTCCATTCTTTGGCTTGATAATTAATTGGATAACTTATGTAATATTTTCCTGTCAAATTTTGCAATTATACCTTAAAAGTAAATGTTACTGAACAATAGGAATAGTTATTAAATTGGACTTAACTTTAATTAAATTATTGATTTTGTATATTTCTTAATTATTCTTATAATTTTTGTGTATATGCATATACAGACATTTTTCTTATTTTGGGGAAAATAACTGAAGCACAAAATGCTGCTGGGCATTAAAAAAATTTTACTTTAGACATCATTGGCATTTCTGATTTAGTAAGATATTTCATTTCACTTGATAGTTTCATTGTTTTGAATTTCCACTTCAAATGAATAATTTTATTTAAAATAATTTCTAAAATACATTTTGCCAAACAACAATATTGAATCCAAGCAAATGCACATAATTTTATTTTTTTTAAATTTTATATTTTATTTTTTTACTATTTACTTTAAACATTTTCTTTAACATATTTTCAGACAATATATTAAATCTGTTTCATTTTATGCAAAGAACAGTGTTTATTAATAACAAAGGAAAAATTTGATTTATTCATTAAAATGTCTGAATTAAACAAATGCAATTTTCGATCTTACAAAAGTATTGGAAAATGTAGTTCATAATAAAAGCAAAAGTTCAACTAAGAGTAATCAAAAATTAAGATGATTATTACTAAAAGTTTTATTTTAGTACTATTATTTTAAGTTTATTTTGAAATAAAAGGATGTTGTTACTGTAAATATATATCTAAAATCTCAATATTACTTGGTAGTTAAGTCTATTTTGTTGCCTTCAAATGAAGACACTTGCAATATAAAGCTAAATGCTTGATTCAGAACAAAATACTGTACAGAACTATAGATTTGAAAATGCCTTGTTATATCATATGTAGATTTCTATGATTTGCTTCAATAATTTTGAAAACTAAATAGAAAATTTCTGTTTTATCAGCAGTATTAATTCCATTTCTATTGCTATTGCTCATCCAAAATATATGAAAGTAATTTAGTACAATGGTATAATTTTAGTATGTGGTCATTGTTATTCTAATTACATAATTAATTATTTGACTGCTTGGCAGAAATCCAGATTCAGCATATATGGTATTTGCTAGAACTGAAGAAAGGAACATTTTTGAAGAAAAGATTGCAAAACATTAAAGCATAAAGAACCATTGTAGAAACAATAGTAATTATGACTATGATTATACTAAATCCAGAAAATAGTCATTGAAAATGACCAGAAAGTGATGCAGTTATCATGTGTAAAGGTCAGAAAATATAAGGGACTGAAAAATGAATTTAGGAGCTGGTTAAAATATTATATACCAATTTCTTAGGATGGTTTTAGTAAAATTGTGACAGGTTTGTAGAGTTTGTAATCAATTTAAGAATTATTTGAGTTATTGGTAAGTTTCTAGTATCACAGTATATTTTCAATGTTAATAGATGTCGAAAAGGAAAGATATTATTCATTGAAATTCTGAATATATTTTCCATGAAGTTTGGATAGGTTATCCAGGCCTGTTGTCTGTCAGATGTTCAGGTTTTTCCTTACTTTAGTGATGTATTTTAGCAGAAAGTATATTAAGTCATGAGTCATGTTATAAGGTATTAGTTCATGAATTTTCTGAAATTCTTGATATTTGGTTGTGTTGAGAAGTTCACTTAAACATTTGCTTAAGAAATAACCTGTTTTCCTATTATTTAAGATATTTCTCTGGATGTGGTCTAGGATGTCTGTGTGTGTTTGATGTTTCATATTGTCGTGATGTGACAGCACTCAATTGTATCAGTCTTTCACCTTCTTTTTGTCTGTACATACGGTGTACTGAAAGGAAACACAAACAGACAAATAATTATACTATGTAATAGGAGATATATATGTTTATATCAGCATTGATCCAGTACATTCCAACAGAAACACCCCGTGGGATTAATATCTGACTGAATGATCTCCTTTTACATCAATATTTAATTTTCATTTTGTATCTTATGAAAACAATGAAATAAGGGCCAGAAAAAGTACTGGTGCTGATATAATTGACTAAAAGCCTTGAAGGTGTGCTTGAGTATGACCACAGTTCGATGAGTGAAACCAGTAAAAAGAAAAAAGAGACAAAAAGAAGAATTAGAGGAAACAACAACTAAATCTTGAAAACTAAGTAAACATTTATTATTTACTGAAAATATTGTAAGATGATTGCTACCCAGCATTTAAAAGTTTGTTTTTAGCTTGTATATAAGAAGGAAAAATCACAGCACCAACATTGTCATGGATGGATAGAATAGTTGAAAGGTTGTCAGAGAAATCAATTGTCAAAGACTTCATGATTTGTGTGAAATGCATTCAAATGCCTTTAAGAAGAAGAAAATATTTCAGGTGAAATTGAAATCCAAATGAAATCTCTGGTCAAGCTGGAAGTATTTGATAAAATTTAGTGAAAGCAATAAAATGCATAATAATGATAGTGGTTGATGGTGTGATGAATATTGTTCTTCAGCAAAGCAGTCCTGGACAGAATCATTAAGAGAAACCTTAGCAGAAAACTGCTGCTTGTCAGACAAGCAAGTGATGAAATGTTATACAAGAGAAAATGGTAGTAAAGTTGTGAAGAGTATGAAAGATGCATACAAAGAAACAAACATTGAAGTGCATGTTGTTTAAATATTGCATGGAAGAGTGATATCATAGAGAAAATGCTATTCTATCAAAGAGAACAGAAAATGAAATGCTCAGAACTCATGTTAAATTTTGTGTTGGAGAAATCAGAATAGATGAAGAAAGAATGAAAGATAAATGAAAGGAAATATACTAGGATCTAAGAAAGAAACTTCAAAAGAACTCTGCAAAAATAAAGCTTAAGCAGCATAAAAATAAAACTATACGATTTTAAATCTTTAGTAGTTTAGATTTATATAGCCATGGAGAGTTAAGCTGCAACTTCGAAAAGTTATTCCATCATTAATATGTAGGAATGAATGATACAAACAACAGAGGTGTGGAAGAACTTGAGACAAAAGCAAATGACATCAGACTTGTGCAAGCTATGCAAGGTAAACAGAGGAATAGTTACTCACTGGCTGTATGGATGTAAACAAACTTGCTATGAATAATTGTTAAAATCATAACAACATATTAATGGTTTTAGCACTTGCTAATGTATCTCAGGTATTCCTTTTATCCAGCTTAGGTAATAGAATGAGATATTGATTCAGAAATGAATTGAACTCACATCAGTAAATTATTGGTCTATATATGATTTATAATGAATTTTAAAACATCTATTCTGGTTCACAACCATCTGCACTGAAACTATGGAAAAAAGAGAAAATAGTAAACTTTTTTTCTTAAAATCAGAATTTTATTAGCTGTGCAAATTAGCAGTAATGGGAAATGACACAAGATTAAAGATCAATACCATTTAACTATAAAAGAAATCTTACTTTAAGTATGACAGAGCAATTAGGCAATGTTGGTTGTCATGTATATTAACTATTATCATTAAAAGCATGTTTAGAATGATTACATAAAATTAACTTGTCAATCAAAAAGAGGATAAAAAGAAAAGTAACTATCATAAATTTTGTGATAGATATCAATAGAAATATTAATTAAAATGTTGTGTGTATATTTAATGTATTAGAATAATATATTTCTAATGAGATAAATCTTTATTGATTACAAGATGGAAATATGAAGCATAAATTGAAAACTTTAAAGCTGTTTAAAAACAAAAAAATAGTTCAAAAATCAAAGACAAAAGAACAAAAGGAAAATTTAACTTTTTTATTTCTCTATCAATTATTTAATTTAAAATATACAGGATTTTGAAATTTTGTGCTGAAAAAACTTGATAATATTAGAAATTATGTTAGGGATAATTACTAATACATTATTTACTATCTTTAGAGAAATTTCTTTTTTATCATTTCAATTCTATTTTTAAGCTTGTAATAAGGTTTGGTTTTTTGATTGTTTTTGATTACTTGTTTTATTGCATCAAAATGAAGTGTTAGAGATGATATTGGAGTAAGATTACAAAACAAAAATGACAGTTCAAATTGAGGTCAAGATGGTTCAGTTTTTACATGTGGGAAAGCTAGATTTCAAAAAATTAATATTATATTCTCTGCTGATAAAGTTTTGAAAGTAATGCTTTATGAAATGAAAATTATTCAGTATCTGAAATTTACTGATATTTTGATTGCATATTAATGTAGTTTTCTGATATTTCCTGCAATAACAGTAAACATAATGGGAGAAAAAAAAAATTGAATGATCATTTACACAAGTTTCCTTTTTATTTTTTTTACTATTTGTATGTTTCTGATAGTATTGCTTTATCTATATTTTGGTAACAAGCCAATATACACTAAATACTGGTCCAAAGCAGATCAATTTCGAACATAGAAATATTGCAATTTATTGTGTTCTAAAATGACAGAAATGCATTAATTAACTAATGTTGTATAAAATAAAAATTATGTATTTAAAAAATATATTACTTTTGTTTCCTATGCAAGTCTTGATCTTAGACTTAAATTGAGCTTGTTTTCCTGGTTATAATATTTCATTTTGGCATCTATCTAATTGTTATGTTGTAAATGACAGTAAAAGATGTGTCTCTGTAGATCATGAACATATAAAATATTTATTAAATAAGTTGCATTTCTTTTAATACATCCCAGATTAACTAACTGGTGTATACTGGTAAAAGTTTTTATCTTAAAATGTGTGTTGAAAGAAGTGTTATAATGTTTTGGAAGAGTCATCTTTGCCAATAATTAAACTCACACACTAACTGGTATGTACCTCTTTATTCTTTCATAATTTTGTTTTATGAGTACCATTTCTTCAGTTGTGATCAATGAACAAGTCACAGGATTATGATGAAATACCTTGATACTCAAAACACAAGAATAAAGAAGTGAATAATACCAGACTGTGCATGTGTTTAATATTGTTGTTTAGCCCAGGTCAACCCTGATCCAGCAGACCTTGATCAAATGCATTCCAGCCATGACCATCATGTCTTTTTTTATATCCAGGACTACATTTGTCCAATGTGTCTGTCTTTTGTTTATGGTAGTAGGGTGTAATTTAAGGGAGATTTGGCTGCTATTTCTTGCAGGTTCAGTGACGATGCAGAGGCTCCCTTGTTGGCTCAAGCCTGTATTTAATTATTGGCAGAGATGACCCCAACTAATTGTTACTAGCTTCTGAGAATAGAATCTTTAAATAGATACAGCTAGTTTTAATTAGAAGAGAATTGATGTTTTGATATTATATTCTGAATAATAATGTAATATTTGATACACAGAAGATAAATACATTGGTAATTTGCTTGCTAATCATTTCATTATACATAGGTGGTGAGTCTCATTATCCATTTAATAATGAGTGCACTACTTCAAATTCATATATCGAAGTTAAGTTAACCTGAGGAAGAGCATTCTTTATCAATAGATATTTACAGCTAGAAGGACCTCAGTACTACATATCAACAAAATACACATTTACAAAATATTTCTTCTACTTTCTGCAATGATCTGATCTAGATATAATTCTTATTTAGAGCCAGATGATGTGATTGTCTTGATCATGGATACTGTGTTGTGCTGGTGACAAGAAATGAACTGCAGGCCCTCTGAATAATATGCAATTATTCTCCTAAGTAAAAAAATTGTCATTTATATAATCCCCTGTAACTTTAATGTATCATTAGGTCACCCCCAATGATTTTTTTTTCCATGTAGAATGTTAAAGGAAAATTAAATTTCAATGGAGTCTATTATCTTCTGAATCACTGACTATAGCTCAGAGATGCATGCATAAAAAGTAAGTAGTAAAATGGTTTTACTTTGAAAAGGAATCATTATGGCTCAATGTTCATCCTATTCTTACCACCTCATTAGGCTTAATCTTATTTGAAGTTTTAGAACACATTAAAGAATATTACAATTAATTTACAATTTAATTATAATTATTATGAATTAATCTTTTAGATTAAAACTATTAAATAAAATAGTAAATTTACAAGAATATCTGTGATTATGGTTTTTAATAATGACTCATAACTAGTCTGGGCATATAATTTTCATCTGCATTCCAAAATGCAAAACATCTTGAGTATTCATGGACAATTTATCTTGTTAACTAACTGTATATTTTTAATCCAATGAATTCGATTTCTATGCCAACTCCCTGAGCTGCTGATTTAATTATCAGATATAGAAAATTATTTTTCATAGATACAATTTAAAACACAAATAATAGATATATGCTGAAAGCTAACAAACAAGATGATTTTTGTTTTGTAGGGTTGAAGAGAAATCGTATATCTAAAGTCCATCATAGTTGAAATATAATTTTAAACAAACTCCTTCAGTATTTACAAAATAGGGGGAAATATGCTGAGAATAAGATGATTGTATTCCTCTCAAATGTATAATGAAACATGTTAACAAGATATAGGTAGTAATTGATATAAAATGCTCGCTGCACAAAGTTAATGTTGTCAAGCACACCAACATTTTAGATGAAACAATTAAGTAAATTTCAGAATTTATTTTTTGTTTCTTTGTGTTAAAGAAGAATCTTTTCTTATTTGTAATTTTGACTCAAAGGGAGTTATTCTATTCAGAAACATTTAACATTTTTTTTATTCTTTGGCTCCATTTATATGTAATTTTGACCAGCATTAAACTTTTAGATAAGAGGAGATAAAAAGCAACCAATAAAGTATTGGTTGACTTTTATGAACAATCTTTTCCAGGTATTTAACTCTTAACAACCTGTAGGACATGGTTCCACACCGTTCCATATCATCAAGTTCCCATGAATAATTGAACTACATATATGGTGAAAGTGAAATATTTTTGTGTGAAAACACCTCAAGCACCTGTGTTTCTTACAGGTAAAATTTGTAATAAATAAACTGCTCAAAAACCTGTTTTAAGGTATTTTCTGCTCAGTCATTACAGGACTTAGAAAATTTTTAACAGGATGTTAAGAGTTAATTTCGCTCACAAGGTTTGGGTTAATCTGGGGCTATAGCAAAAGGAGGCACCCAAGTCGGCATACAGTGGTATCAAACATAGACCTGTGATTGAAAAACCGAACTTCTTAACCATATGGCCATGCTCTGTGCCCATAAAGGCTGTTACAGTATTCAGAGATCAAGCAACAATATCATTATTTAAACAATTGTCATAGTATCCATGTATAATCATCATCATCATCATTTTTACAACCACTTTTCCATACTGGCATGGGTCGGATGAGATTTTTTGAGGCCTTATTCTACAGCTGGATGCCCTTCCCGACGCCAACCCTTACTGATATTTTAGTATTGGACTTATTCCACTGATCTTCACCCGTCAAACCCCAAGCTGTGGTACCTATTGCTTATGTGGGACATAAACAAATGACACCAGATGTTTAAGCAATGCCAACACGAAAGACATGCAGAAAGAAACACGCACACATATACATATGTATATATACAACAGGCTTTCATACAGTTTCCGTCTACCAAATTTCACTTACAAGGCATTGGTCAGCCCAAGGCTATCGTAGAAGACATTTGCCCAAGGTGCTACGCAGTGGGACTGAACCTGAAACCATTTAGTTGTATATATATCTATCATCATCATTGTTTTACATCCGTTTTTCCATGCTAGCATGGGTTGGACGGAGATTTCTTGAGGCAGCATTTTACGGTCGAATGCCCTTCCTGTCACCA
>JAOPJM010001604.1:10040707-10051906 GCA_027124095.1 Muusoctopus leioderma
GCCACGCAGTGGGACTGAACCCGAAACCATGTGGTTGCGAAGCGAACTCCTTAACCACACAGCCATCTGCGCCTACATTATTTCAGATAATTATTTCCTTTTTTAAAATTATTTCAGATAAATATTTCCTTTTTTAAATTTTTTTTATTAAATGCTACTGCAAGGGTATTTGCAAATGGTATTTACGAGAAGCAACATACAACTTATGTATGGGCTAAAGGCTGAAGCCAAAATATTATCACAGAAGGGAGGATGCAACATATATATGGTATATATATATGTGTGTGTGTGTATATCAAGTCGCTCATGAGTTGTACTGGTAATGTGTGTAACCCAGTACAACCTGTTACATGGCTGGGCCATTGGTGACTAAACTGGCACCCCCCACCAAGCTTGGTTTGTGAGGAGGATTGCTAGAAAGACAGCGGGACAAAAACAATACCTGTCAAAATGACAGATGATTCCAGCAATATAGCAATAGTGCACATTAGTGACTCGCCAACCCGCAGGCCTAAAAAGCACCCTTGCCAACCCACAGGCCTGGCGTTTACCATGGAGGTAAATACCAGTTTGGTGCCTTGTATGGGATAAATCACCTCATGGGGAAGATAGGTATTCTTTAGTCTTGGCTGACAAACTATTTAGGAGATGGAGAATTCTTATAAGAAAACATTAATCATCATCATCATTTTATGTCCATTTTCCATGCTGGCATGGGTTGGGTGGGTGATTTTGGCCTTCAACGATTTTAATTGGAGTCACCACTCTCCGAGACGGGTTGGGGGACCACATCTCACTTATGTTTCTTTTGGCTTGGTTTCTATGGCTGGATGCCCTTATCACCAACCACTTTACAGTGTACTTGGTGCATTTTCTCATGGCACCAACATTAGAGAGGTTGTCAAGTCCAAGACATGACCAAAGGACCCTCTCAACCCTATGTTGTCTCCGATCGATTGCAAAACACTTTAGAGTGCACTGGGTGCATTTATCATGTCACCAGCACTAGAGAGAGTGCTTAGTCTCATGCAGGCTAGAGTCCTCTCTACTCTACATAGTCTCTGTTCTATGAGGACAAAAGTGATCTGAGGGTGTGAATATAAGATAGGTTATGTATGAGAGGGTGAGAAATGGAAGAGTATGAGTATGGGTGAAAAAGATGGAGGGAAGCTGAGATTGGGAGAAAGGACTGAAGAAGCGAGTAGGAGACAGATTATGAACGAGAGAGAGAGGACAGAATATGTGAGGTGGTAGGGAAGGAAGGAGTAAGAGTATGGGCATAATGAGAAAGCAGAGATTACAGAGGGCTTCATTTTATTCTTCCTTTCAATCCTTGTCTCTCTCTCTCATCCTCTTACTCCCCTAATGTTTCTTCTCCCCCTCTGACTTCCCATTTTCTTCCTCCTTCTAGCTCCACCACCTCTCAAACTGCTCCCTGTCCCTACTGTTTATAATGGTATATATATAGGTTTTGCATGCAAGTACAACCACTCTCCTCTGTAGGAACGGGAGTTTAAACATCTAGCCATATTATAAGGAAACAATAAACTGAATATATATACACACACACACACACACACACACACACATATATATCCTCATCATTATCATTTTACGTTCGTTTTCCATGCTGGCATGGGTTGGACGGGTGATTTTGGCCCGCGTCGATTGTATATGGAGTCACCACTCTCCTAGATGGGTCGGGTGACCATGCCTCACACGTTTCGTTTGGCTTGGTTTCTACGGCTGGAACCCTTCCTATCGCCAACCACCTTACAGAGTGTACTGGGTGCATTTATCGTGGCACCAACACTAGTGAGGTTGTCATGTCCACGACACGACTATAGAGCCCTCTCGACCCTGTGTTGTCTTCGAACAATCGGCAAACACTTTACAGAGCTGTTATCGGAGCGTCGGCCGTCGGATCGCCAACTCGACAGGCGATATCAGAGAGGCCGCGTGGCTATTCGAGAGAATCTCACTGGCCATCGTGCGTGGCAACGCATTTTCTTTGATCTCGGCCTCTCGTGCTCTACAGCAAAATTGACTGGATGTTCGGTATTTTCGGTGGGAGTGCGTTTCCGTTTGAAGTGGGGGATGAATTTATATCCAAACAGTTTTGTATATATTGTATATTTTGTATATTGTGTATATTTAGTGTATGTACTCGTAGGTGCAATATAGAAAACTATGGTGCCCATTTTGAAAAAAGAAAGAAATTTAAAAAAAGTAGTGTATTGTATTCTTTCTAGATAAAGGTACCTCACTATAGTTATCAAAATATATGTCTAGGGAATTATATACGGATACACCTTCCAAAATAATTAATTTTTAGAAGATAATCTAACAATAAAATGCTTACTCTACATTCTCAAATGTCCAAATATGCAAATTATCTGTTAATGTCATACAAATCAGACATAAGCTTTCCTGCACATGCACGTGCACACACACACACACACATGCATGCACATGCACACAGACACACACACACACACACATTCACTCACAAAAATCTTCAATCTACCTTATTATTGAAATAAATTTTTTTACTGTTATTGTTTTAGATTAACCTAAATACTTTATTCATTTGTTGTTGTTGCTAACAGCCAGTAGTTATTCAATAAAAAGAGCAAAACCGTTTATAATAAAACTTTTATCTTGAGAAACAACAACATTTAAGTGTCAGGATAAAGTCTGGAAATAGTTTTCAGAGTGTATCAATCTGAACTTTAATGACAATTATCTCTGACAAGAGAAAAAAGAAATTGCAGAAGATAAAGTCAATTGGATTTTTTCTAATCTTCAAAACAAAAGGTTTTTCATTAGTATTTTGCTTCCATACTTTTACAATGAGATAAAAAACAAATATAAGTATAATAATATACCTGAATGTGAACATTATTAAATTACTTATTTTCTTCTCTGTTACACACAAAAATAGTATATTGACCTATAAGTAGTTTTGCTTACTGACAAATATTGAGCTTGGAAAACTAAATATATTCAGTAGATAACATAATTTCCGTACTGTATTTTTTCTGGAATGTTATTTTTTTGTATAGCTAGAATGGGCAATAACAAAACTTGGGTTGATCATTTAATTCAATAAAACAACAGTGGTTATAATTTTTTTCTTTTTCTTTTCAAATTTATTTCTTGGGTGAAAAAAATAAAGTGGTGGGCAACTCTACTAAGTTACTATCAATATATCTTACAATAATAAAACATTTGTTGTATAGTAATCTCTTTTCAGTTGTAATTAATACAATAACAACAAAAATAACATGTATCATTAACAAACAATATAGCAATGTTGTTTCTGTTTCCATTCGTATCAGTAAATGAAACTGCATAGTAAATCAAGTTTTAGTACAAAATAATAGTTTTGTTACGTATCTGGTTTGGTCATTTCAACATATATTTAGAGTAATCCAAAAAGAAAGTAGATTTTTGCAACATCTAAGTTTTCTGATGTATTTTAATCTCTACATCTTGACAAGTACCATTTTCTACAATTATATTTGAATGGAAATCAGTGAAAGAATGAATAGTTTTATGTGGTTAAAATTTTCTTTCCTTTTTTATTTCATGGTTTGAACTTATACATGTAAGCAGGAGTATATTAACATAAAGTGCATACATTATAACAAGTATTATTTTAGTTGAAATAATCATGAATAAAAATAAAATCAGTATTGTTGTAATTATAACATCATAAACATGGTAGTTTCTTTCATAGCACATATAGTATCTAGTATTGACAATAACTCGCAACTAGATCATCATAGTATCCATACATTGTTTAGTGTGAACATAGTATTGAAAAATTAAGTATGAAAATGAAATGAAAATAGAACTGATATGTTCCTTTCAAATAGTAAGCTTTGAGGAAATAAGATTTTTTATTAAGTTATTTACTTATAATAGACTTTTATCTTTCCTTTTTTTTCAATATTGTGCTTTCTAACAGAGAAGACTTCAAACATCATTCTTCCTAGTACCACTGAGCTTTGTAGAGAAAACAGCATTCATTATAATTGAATAGCTCTAACTTTAGTGTGATTGTAATTAATAGCCTATATACTCTCTCCATCTTACTTGAGAATTCAGGTTTTCTTTTCAACACGAGGTTCGCTTTGATCATTGCCACATGTTTATTTTTTCTTGATTGTTTTAAAATGTCAGCTTTTGTGATGAAGCAACATTTGTGAATATCAGGCACAATTATCAGGCACAATTATCAGGCACAATTATCACACATTGAAATCCTTTTCTTTTTCTATGATGTAATATTTTTATTCACATTATACTACCTAACTTGTCTTTATTGCAAATGATAACCAGCTTTTACCATCAGAGAAATATTATGCTGAAGTATAGTTAATTATTATCGAAGTTTGAATGTTTTTGGTTTAAATTGGAGTTTCCTCAGTGTTTGATATTTAATGACACCATGTAGACAGGTATTGGTATACATATCTGGAAGGATAAATTAATATATATAGTATATGAAATTACTTTGGGTAGTAAAATATCTAGAAATTTCTTTTTAAGACGATATTAATGTTTGTAGGATGAACGTTTTTATCACATTTGTTATATGAATTATCTTAAATATTCATGTTCTTGTTTCACAATGAAAAGTTTAATGAGATTTAGCTTGTTTCAGTATCTATCCCATAATCCTGAAAAAGATAAATGCAATTACTTGATTTGATCCTTAAATAAATTACATAATATATAAGGAAATTAGATTATGGAAAACTCTCTGAAGTATTGGAGATGCATACTTGATCTGAGCAGGTAGTCAAGAGTTTCTGCCTTTAAAATCAATAATCAGTTAGAAGATTTCATATCTAGTTTCTATGAGAGGCATGCAAAGGTCCACAATACAGAAGAAGCCACATATAATCTTTAGTAGACAAAGTACTCAAATAGATATGGAGGTTTAGAAACATATTGAAATGAGTTACTGACAGCAGGCTACTGATGAGAAAATGAAATAGGAGTAAAGGTATTATAGAAATTTATGCAGAGATGAAGTGACCAAGTTAAGGCTACATATTTAGATAGTAAAGAATACGATTTGGACATTTCTTGCTACAAATTTTCTTATAGATTATGTAAGTGTTGTGATGGCAGTCTTGTTTTACTGATAATATTTCAAGTCCAGAGACTAGATATGACTTGCATGAAATTGAATAAAAAATAAATCAATATAGAAGCATGATTAATATACTCAGTGTTTCAGTAGATAATGGGTCAACATGTCATTTATTATAAAATGTGAGCTACGGGAAATAACTCAAGCAGGCCAACAGTATACATTTAGATAATTCATGTAGGTGGTAATATACTGAATGACACATGCTAAAATTTTTCAGTGAATTGAAATTTGCCTTTTAGTTGGAGAAAGAAAACAAAATCTTAGTGGCGATTGTTAGCAAATTTCAAAGCAGTATTACTTGAGGTGTTCTGGAGTTGAAAATAATGCAATAAAACTAATTTAATGTTGTTAACATTTAATTTGCTTTATTTGATAAATGACAATAATTTCTCATATTCAGTTTGAGATATTTATTGGTTCCTGAAGTTTTCTTTATACTAATAATTACTAGATATCTTTCATGATAGACTCATATAATGTTTAGAAATTTAGTTCAATGAAACTTATAAGTTGCATAAAAAGTTTCATTTCTCACACCAAAAATATTTCTATCTTTGATTCGTTTCATTTACTGGTATTTGCTTTTTGTTTAAAACATTTACTGTTAAAAGTATTTTTTATTATTTTTTAAAGCTTATCTCAGCTTCATTCTCCTTAGTTAATTTCACTTCTAAAATCAATAACCAACATTTCCAGAAAATTTCTACTACTATAATCTTAAGATTAATTTTATCAAAGTGACAAGACAAGACTCAAAATGACATAAATAAAACAAATGATTTTTGTTATTTTGTTTTCATTTTATTTGTGTTTTAGTTTTAGTTGAATTACTGAGTTTTGGTTTCATTTGACTGATACAACATTGTTAATACACAAGTAATTATTTGCTTACTATGTTTCAATTTCTAGAGCAATTCTACTTGAAAGAATTGTGTTTAATGACTGTATCTACATTAATGTTTAGATATTTTCATGCATCTGTAAAGAAAATATGTGTTTCTGCATAAACTTATATATTTGAATGTATTTCTATGTATGGCTAAATAATTGAATAAAATTACTGCAGTTTTTAAGCAGATGCTATAAGCTGAAAAATGAATTGGTTAGCTCATTGTTTTGACATAGCAAATGTATTTGCTTAAAGATAAATATGTCTCTAACTTTGAAATAACCAAAACTTTAAGAAAATATAGTTAAACATGGATATGAACATATTGAATTGAATGCACATAGTACACATGTGATCACAAATACAGGCAAACACACAAACATATATCCATACACATGTGTGTACACAACTTACATATACTACACTTTGGAAGTATGGAAGTTGGAAAGTCAAATTAAAAGGATATGTTACAAAATACAAGAAAAGTTTTATAATATGCTAGCCAGCATTGTCAAGTATACATAAAGTGTAAACGAGGATAATTGTAAATTTTTTTAATTGAATTTTCAATGAATAAATGAGATTACAATTTTCTATCATTAGAGGAAAATATATAGGCATTCTGGTTCATAGTGTCAGTAAGAATAAATATTCTGCAAAGTTTTGTTGTGAGCTTTTGTTAGAAAAAAATGAAAATAATGAAGGTGTCCTGTACAAGAAAAGCCAATAAAATCTGACTGAATTGTTTGAGAAATCATTGGTAAGCAATTTAATTTGTATGATTAAAACTTGGAAAGCTCCAAATGATATATTTAGCAAAAGCTTCAGGAAAGTTTGGTCAAATTTGAGATAATCAATCAACTAACTAACCAATAGAATTCTGTCAAACACTGATTTTAGCTATTAGAAAAGCAAGTAATAAAATTGATCATAAAAGGCACTAAGTAATACATAAAATCATAATAGCTATCATATAGTCCTGAATTTGGATGATGTACAATGTAGTATCTCTTTATAATTTCTGTAAAATCATAAGTACTTAGTGAAAAATGAGATGAAGACCTACCAAAATTAGAATATACTTTTTTGGTGTATTTTTTACTATTTAAGTTATAACTGTTAAGAAATTAAGCATTGGGGAATGGGTTTAGAGAACTTGTCATATTCATGTAAAATGTATGTAGAATTTACATGAAAGTATTTCAAGTATTTCTATTGAGAGCTTCCAAGATTTTAAATGATAGGATTTGGGTGGACTTAGCTAAAATAGAATTTTTATTTTATGAGTCATATCTTTCAATACTCATATATAATATGTCTTTGAATTACCAATTATGCATTATTTTTATGGAAGTATGGAAGTTGGAAAGTCAAATTAAAAGGATATGTGGTCTGATTCGAAAAAGAAGAATTATGATATACTTGCTTTCAGATCTATTTAAAAATATTTGATAAAGGTAAATATTAAAGCATACTAGAATAAAATATAAAAATTGTGGTATCAAATGTTACAGAGATAGTGCTCGCTAGTAAATAGAAAATAACGTTCCAATAAAATTGTGAATGATTTAAGGAAAATAAAGTTGAGTTATATTTATAGACAACATATAAAGATGAGTGATATTTGTAGGTGCAGGCATGACTATGTGGTTAAGAAGCTTGCTTTGCAACCATGTTGTTTCGGGTTTGATTCTGCTGTATGGCATCTTGGGAAAGTGTCTCCTATAGTTTTGGTTCAACCAATACCGTATAAGTGGAATTAGGTAGAAATAAACTGTTCAGAAGCTCATCATGTGTGTGTGTGTATATATATGGGACGAAGTGGTGATGGCTGACCTCAAGAAGCTAAACCTCACAAAGGAGATGACTAACGACCGTGATGTTTGACGAGATGTAATATGGCGGAGGACACACGCTCGATTCAAGCTTGGCATGGACCTCCCACCCAATATGCTCCTGTCAAGTACCCCACTATCCTCGGCTCCCTCTGATCCTATCACCCCTTGTCCTGCTACACTCTATCATTGCCAGTTCTACTCAGGCCCCATCACACGTCCTGTCACTCTGCCTCTTCCTCTCCTTCTCCATCCTCTCTGTATTCCACCCCCACTCGTTTTTCATACAAACACTACTTTCTCCTTATTCTCCTCCACTCATCTCTGCTGGATGCTAATGCCCATCGCATACCAATACCCAACACCCAATATGTAGTTTCCACACAACCAATACTCGTTCCCTTATACTTATGCTCTCCCCCCCCCCCTTCTGTCCTTCCGAAATCACTACTTTCCTACTCACACCCATGCTGTCACACCTTGCTCCCTTCCCACCTCTCTCATAAAATTCTGAGCTACACCTATATTTACCCATACGCTTACTCTTCCTCCAATGCTGTCTCATACCCAACACCCAATATGTAGTTGCCACACAACCAATACTCTTTCCCCTTATACTCATGCTCCCCCCCAACTTCTCCACATCCCCCATCTGCCCTTCTGTAATCACTACTTAGCTATTCACACCCATACTGTTACACCTTCCTCCCTTCACTTGCTGCCTTCCCATCTCACCCATCAAATTCTTAGCTACCCCTACTTTTACCCATACTCTTACTCTTCCTCATCTCACCCTCCCATACAAAACCTATCCCCTATCTTCTACTCACTCACACTCTCAAGTCATGTTGACCCTCATATAACGGAGACTATGTAGAGTAGAGAGGGAATCTTTAGCTTACTAGAGACAAGGCACCCTCCCGCTCACTCACTCTAGTGCTGGTGACATGATAAATGCACCCAGTGCACTCTGTAAAGTGTTTGGCGACTGTTCGAAGACAACACAGGGTTGAGAGGGCTTTATAGTCATGTCATGGACATGACATCCTCTCTAGTGTTGGTGCCACGATAAATGCACCCAGTATACTCTGTAAAGTGCTTGGCGATATGAAGAGCATCCAGCCATAGAAACCAAGCCAGACAAAATATGTGTGAGGCGTGGCCCCCCGACCCGCCTAGGAGAGTAGTGACTCCATACACAACCGACGCAGGCCAAAATCACCCGTCCAGCATGGAAAACGGACATAAAATGATGATGATGATGATATATGCATGTATACAATTATATACATTTTTAATTATGTGTATTTATAATTGGTTGGATTAATTCTTAATACAGGCAATACTAAATAATTGTAGGTATTTCAGGCTCTTAAGATACTTGAAATGTTAACTCTATCTGGTGTATGAAGTTAAGATTTGATGCATATAACTTATTACTAAACAATAATAAAACAAAAGTTAATATAACAGTGCATGTATATTTTAATGAGAAAATCTGGAAGCAACTTTGAGTCTCAATACAACATATGATATGAAATCACTTATGAAAGCACTTTTTTGTACGCTGTTAAGGTTGTTTATTCATAGCTTTGTGGATGTTGTAAGGAAGCATAGTCTTGTAGGAGTATTGAGTCATGTATTTCTTGCATTTTGCCTGGAGCAGACACCATATAAGTGTAAGTTTGTTGATATCCATTTACTGCTACAGACAAGGTAGAGAAACACCTCCATCATTCCACTACATCAATAGCTTCTGCTTCATATTAAGACAAAATCTGAAAGAGACCAAAAACAATGTTGATGGCAAGTCTTAGACACAAAGTTGTTGTTTTTGAGATTTTATTACAAGAAATGATCTATGGTCAGATCCTCCTTGGTCTTGCCAGTTTGAATAGAACAGCTCATTAAAACATGTCTTCATTGTGGAATAAAGAAAGAAATGGTAGTACACTAATCCTGTGTCAGTACTTTTTGTATAGCTAAGAAAATATGTAGGTTTCTGAGAGGTATCAGTTTTACTTATCTATTAATATAATACACAGTGTTTCTATTTTCCATTCTGTTTGTCTGTCCTGAAATGAACTAAATGATGTGTCAGTGAATACACTATCAGCCCTTATCTGCCCACTGCAAGGCGAATTCCTCCCCCAGCAGGTGCCAATTGTTCCTATCCTATACCAAAAGTTCAACTGACCATCCCTCATTTTCAACTTATTTCTTCCCCCACTCACCCTCCCATCACTAACCTTCAACCTTATTTCTCAAAATGTTGTCCTTTACTCCAAAATAATAAAATACATTCTTTTGCCTCTTAAAGAATTCTCCTCACAGTTGTAGATACTCACATTGATACCCCTCTTCTTCACACAAAGTTTTCTATTTTTCTCTATAAAAAATGATAAAGAATTTACGAAGAACATTGTATCAAAGGAGCTACTCAGTCGATACATCTTATATTAGTTTCATATATATTTCATTGATGTTGTATTACTGAGTGGAAATGTACATAAGTTTAACTGACCATGTATAAATTGCATATAGTTTTTTTATATATATATATTTAGGTAGTGAATCACAATGCGTGATACAGCGTACACCTTTTATTAAGAACTCAATGTGTTTATCCTGTTCATCCTAGTACAACAGAATGAGTTAAGGCTCCAGCTAATGGTACTCTATCCATCGGTCATAGGTTAAACAGGCATCCAAACAGGGTAATCCAAGTTAGATGTCACAGAGTATTATCGGATAATGATATGACACAATGAGATTTTACATCATTTATTTTATGAGAATTACAATTGTTACCGAGCGAGACTACTCACAATAAGAATTATTATGTAATCATATTGGATTGCAACCATACCCATAAGACTCAGGTAGTCTCACTCGGAAACAATTGTAATTCTCATGAAATAAGTTATGTAAAAACTCATTGTTTCTTATTATATTATTATATATATATATATTATAGCCAATCCCAGTTTCCACTACAATTCTTAGATAGGAAGAAATTTTAACATTCAAGGTCAAAGTTCCTACTAATAACAATAGTCCACACACAAACACACACACACAAACATTCAAATACACCACACCCATATATTATCCCATTATACTTACCTCCCTAAACTAACATATAAATAGAACTACCTTTGAATACCTTTTCAGTCTGAACGAAGCATCAAGCAGAAACTTCGAAGTAACTGCCATTTGTTCTTCATGAACTGAAATATAACACATACTCTACTACCCAGTATTGAGTGCTCATTCAGTTAATGTTTGACCTGTTCTATGTATGT
>JAOPJM010001604.1:10251646-10266388 GCA_027124095.1 Muusoctopus leioderma
ATAAAGTACCAGTCAAGTACTGGGGATTGTTGGCCTTGTGCCTAAATTAGAAACAATTATTATTATTATTATTAATTTAAATGATAGATCATTAGACTAAATTCCTTGTGGTATCTAGTAATGTGTCAATACATTCTGATTTAAAATCCTTCCAAAGTCAGTTTCACCTTTAATCCTTCTGGGCTTAATAAGATAAGTACCAGTCAAGTAATGGAGTTGATTAATTGATTATACTGTTCCCACAAAATGTGTGGCCTTCTGCTGAAGTTAGAAATCTATTATTATTGTGTTTAAGTGGTAGAAACAGTAAAACACTGACCTAAAGGCCTAGTAGGTATTTAGTTGTATCACTGCCTTGAGCTCAAATCTCAGGGGTCAACTTACCTTTCATTCCTCCAAGGTCAGTTATAATTACATAAATTTTCATGTAGTTTTCTGAACTTATACAGCGTACAAGTTTGTACAGTAGTTATTATGGTAAATATACTATGACCAGGTTGTAATATAATATCTTTGTATGTTCTTAGTTACATTATAATATTAGATTTAGTATTACATTATCATTTCAAATATTTGATGTGGTTTGCTACTTCTCACTGATATGTGTATGTGTTTATACATTTGTGTATATATGTGAAATGTTTTTATTTTGTATACTTGCATACACATATTTTGCATTTGGGTATGCATTTGTAATACATAACATGTTATTTTTCCTTATCACTTCAAGCAGAAGTTAAAATAAAATATGTGTATTAACATAGTTTCATATTTTAAAATTGCCAATATGAATACAATCTTATCAGTACTGATTTATCATCTTTCATTGTCATACCTGATTTATCATTTAAGCTTAGCATTTGAGGTAAATCCCTCATAGGAGCTGTGAAATTTGATGGAAATCGTATGAGTTAAGATTCATGTAAATAAATGTACCAGGCAATGAATGCTTGTACTGTTGCTTGAAAGATGGAGCAAAAGCCTCTGTAAAAACTTAAGAAGGCTTGATAAATAAATATTTCTGTGCAAATAAGGTAAAGAGTGATTTCTCAGCCAATATTTTTGGAAAAGACCTGAAAGCAAAAATGAAGAGGATATGGCCAGTTTAAAAATTCTATTGTGCTATCAAAAATCTTTTTTGTTAATGAATTGAATAAAACATAATTGCAATTTTTAGCAAGTTAAGGAAAATATTTATATGCTGACTGTTTTGTGAGCTTCTAACAATAAGTAGTATTAAGCATTTTTACTTTCATGTTTACCTTAGCATGCACTTTCAAATACTTGTTTCTATGTAGCATATATTGTTGTTTTTTTAACTTCAGTAGTGCCTTGATCAAGCAGTCCTATAATGAAAGGCATTCCATCTGTGACCATTCTGTTTTTCTTCTTTTATTCGTAATAGTATATCTAGGACTACATTATCAAATGTGTCCTTCATTTATTAAGATAGTAGAGTGTGTTTTGAGACAGATTTGGCTGCTATTTCTAGCACGTCAAGTGATTGTATAGAGACTCCTTCATAACACATATAAGAAAAATGAGAAGCTATATTTTAGAAAAGGATACTACTACTAGATTTCTTAAAAATTGATCTCATTGATCTGTGAAGAAATGGACACATAGACACATTTTATAGTTTGGTGTTATATATGTATTATCTGTAAGCAATTCTTAAAAAGACTTGGTGGCATACATAAAATATCATCATGTTTTGTTTTTATCATGATTATGAAAGAGACATTTATTCGCCAGCAAACAAATCTTAGAGCACTTAGGTTTTAATTTACCAGCAAAGAAGGGAAGTTTAAATTTGTGTTCTTATTTTAGCTTCAGTGTTAATAAACTAACTGAAGGAATTTAAGGTTTTATACTTTATCATGAACAAAGAATGACTGTAGCAGAGTTCATCTTTTGTATTATCCTTCTTTATTTGAAGTGAGAAATTTAATAATAATACTTATTATTTCAATCTAAACAAGAAAGTTTATTTATGCATTACAAAATTCATTTTCAAGTTTCATAAGGAAATACAGAAATTATGACAGAAATACAATTTTAGACATATTTCTTTTTTATAATCTATCATCGCATCAGTTTTATTATGTCATAATTATAACAATTCTATTGGTATTCTATTTCAGTTTAACAATGTCAATTCAAGCAATATTTGATATAAAACATTGTCAAAGAAGCAATAACAAGAAGGATTTGATTATACTGATATCTTGTTTGATTATACTGATATCTTGTTTGATGTTTCATTTTCCTAGATTGCTGAGATATTAGAGCCAAACAGTAGAAATTAATTTCCCACTTAATCATTGAACGAAAAAAAAAGCTACCGTTGTAAAATCACAGACTATCTCTCCTCATTGCTTATTGATTATAATATCCTGGTGCTATAATATTCAAATAATGATTTCTTTTGCTAAAGCAAAGCGAACATTCTCTTTTGTAACTTATGGCCTACAGTTGATGAAGATAATTACTATATATAATATTGCTAGTACTTTGTTGACTTTGGAGGGATGATACATGAAATTAACTCCAGCTGGATTTGAACATAAAAATGTGAGATATCAAACTAAATACTATATTTAGCTTTTTACCATTTTTGCTGAATGAAAAAGGATAGTAGAAATCCAGCATGCATGCTTTCCAACAGACTCCTCCTTCTTTTTCTTCTTTCTCATCATCATCATCATCATCATCATCACCACCACCATCACCACCACCATCACCACCATCATCATCATCATCATCATCATCATCATCATCATCATCATCATCACCATCACCACCACCATCACCACCATCATCATCATCATCATCATCATCATCTTCATCTTCATCTTCATCATCATCATCATCTTCTTCTTTCTTTCTTTCTTTCTTTCTTTCTTTCTTTCTTTTTTAATCTTCTTCAAAGTCTTTTTGTTGTTATTTCAATAGATTTTTTATATTCAATTTCCATGCCAGATGGAATGGTTTTGCAAATTCAGACAGCTTCATGAATTGTTGGAGCAGTTGTTTTGAATATTGATTATTTCTTAAAGCCTCAACTCAACCATGATCTAGGGGATGATAGATATTTTTCTGCTTGGTCAAATTGGCAAGTAAATTATTGTTCTTTTTTTAACGAATAATACATAGCACTTCATTGTCAGTGTTAGAACATTTTGGGTTAGTAGACCAACAACTTACTCTTGACAACTGCATTAATTGTGTTTGTAAATATTATAAAGCTGGAGGAAAGTATATCATCTCAGCATGCTTCTGATGCTAGTGCAAGAACACATTTAGGATTAAGTTAAGTATTCAATATATTATCTTGTATTCATGGCATTATTCCTAACCTATATAGAAAAAGTGAGATATCATCAGTCAATTAGCTCAGCTTATGCCCTCGTCCATACCTTATCTACTCAGCTTATGCCCTCGTCCATACCTTATCTACTTAGATATTCTGAAACCCAAATACATTGAATAACCCTGATGAATGCAGTGTAATGCAAAAGTAATAACATTGCAATATTATCTACATAATGTACAATAATAGACTCACAAGGAAAGCAAAATAAATGCCATTCTTTCCCTAGTCAGCACCTTTTCATATATTTTGTATGTCTTAATATACAAGCCAGATAGAGCTATGAAAGATGGCTGTAATCTTTCACTTATAAATCATCAATTTTATGCTGCTTCATTCTCTTTGCTTGTTACTTTACTATTCATGTCACTTAGTATTTTGGATATTTCAATACTGTTATTTTTGTTAGGAGCTTTGAAAAACAACATACACAAATACATTCATAAACATACAAATGCACTTAAACAGATACATTTATATGCAGAAACAAACACAGGCAGTATATGTGATTTATACAAATAAGTTAATTGTGAATTTATATACATCTATAGTGTGAGCACTATGGACTGGTGGTAAACCTTGGGAAACCTGAGTTTGTCCTGCAGGTTCAATTGCCAGTTAAGCCTTTACAGTTAATTTAGTTAATTAGGTATCTTGCATAGAAACACAATCTAATGATTGTAATAGGATACAAGCTCACAACACACACCTGTGATTCTATATGGATATGTGTGTGTCTGTGTGTATTCAGTTATTGATAACTTTTAGATTCTTGTAAGCTGAATATCTGATACATTTCAGTGAAGTGAAATGTCTGGACCATTTCACTTCACTTATTTCTGGTTTGTATTTGTAATTTCTGTCGATACTTAATTGCCTGGAAAAGTATTGGCATGACACTATATGATAATGAAACCTTTTGTCTTTGTACAGCGTTCCATTAATTGTTATGAAATATTCTTCTTTTCATATACACAACGTTTGTTGTATTCACTATTTGATTTTCATCTAAATATATTGCTGAATTCTCAAATAAAGTTGTCTGACTGGCAGCATACATTTAATAATATATTATTAATTTATATGGAAAGTAATTTGATATAAAGCACACATATACAATAGCCTTCTGTAATAATAAATTTTCGTCAGAAAAAAGGTACCGCCAAATTCAGTCTGCATGCACATTCATTAAATGTTTATAAACCTGTGACAAATGCAACACAAACTGCCTAAAAAATAAGTGAATATACTCCATAGAACTATTTTTGTTTTGAGATGCGTCACTTAAGATGTGCCTTCTAAAAAATGGACAACTGCCATTTCTGATGATGAATTGAAAGCTGTCATTGAGTCTGTGCCAAGTAAAATTGTTCAGGAGCTTTCAGAACTTTTCATATAAGTTAGGAAATTATTCACCTTCATCTACATCAAATAGAAAAAGAGTACTAATGAAGCAAATAGAAATCTTATGAAGTTGACAAAAGGTAAAAAACACTAAATTTGTTTGCCTCTTCTTTTGTATTAGAGAAATGAACTGTTGTTTGGATTGATTACTGATTCATTATGGAAATTGATACTGTACATACCTTTAAAGTGATCATGTGACTAGATATTATTTAATGGTTTTATGCAGCTGATTTCAAAGGCAAGGCTTCATATTAGAAATTGTTATGGTGTTCCTGATATTGTACATCACAAGATATTGAATTCTGGCCAAACAATCAGAAGGAGGTCCAAGTTCAGTGAGTTTATAAAGTATTGGGTCAAAAACGTCATACTCATGTTAATTGAAAATAAATATTGTTCCAAGGTAGGGCAAGGCTCCATTCTGTGAAAGTAATTTGAGATGGTCTTCATCTCTTGCTCTGATATATTTGTCATGAGATGCTCTGTACAAAGAACAACCTGCAGGAAGATGCTCTCATCACCTGCTTTAGAGCAGATCATCTGCTTTCTGCTCATTTGCAGAGAATGTGACAAAATTATATTCTGACTAAAATTGAACAAATGTAAATATATATAATGCTATCTTGGCCATCACATTAAATTTTGGTGCTGCTGTGTTGTCTACCGTCATCTTTAAACTTTCTCCCTAACTGAAATATGGAAATATAACTGGTCTGCATTTCCTTCTAGTATGACAATATTCCTTACCATATCAGTTGCTGGCCTAATATCTTCATATTCGATATTACTATAGTGAAGGAAATGATCACAAATGATTAACCCTTCAAATATATTTGTTTCTTTGTGGCTATCATTACAGATGTTGTAAACCCACATTTAATAGTTAGACTCCCCATTATTGTGCATCAAAGATCTCCTTCCTTAAAATTTTCTTCCCTATATATTCCATTCAAATAATGTAACATTTTGAATTAAAATATGAACATAAACTCTACTGATCTCACTTAGATGTTGCTAGCACTAAGTAGACCGGAAAGAAATCTGTCACAGAATAAGTAAGATAGGGATTAAGATATACAGAATATAGTATCCTGCTTAAAGGCATTAGATATGAACTCACAACCATAAGCTGGCTTCTAGTACTTTACTCATTCATACATTTCATGAACACACAAACATACACACACACATTATTATATATATATATATATATATATATATATATATATAATTAGCTAGCTTGTAACTTTGCACACTTGCTTGGTTTTTCGAACAATTAATGCAGATTGATTTCTGTTTTCATGACAATTTTCTTCATGTATTTGTTTTCCTGCAAGGTGAAATGAGACTAGTATAATTGTATAATTTACAATGTATGCATTTGAATGTTTATGGCTAAGAAGTGAAATATGACCCATGGGATTTTATCACTAGTGCCCCCTAACAACTTAACTACTATGAGGCTATGATTTTTTAATTGCTTAAAGAAATATTTTCTTGCTTCCTTAATACATAAATTTGTTATAATTATTGGATTTGTTGTATTTTCATTTAATATTGATTTAATGTTTAAAATGTAAACATTCTCAGCATTTAAAATCTGTTAACCTTTTGAGAAATTAATAGATTGGAATACTCCAAATATGACATTTTAGGGAACTTCTAACAAGAAAACTTTGTACAGTGGTAAAATGATGAAAACCTATCCTGTGTTTATTAGATCTTAGAAATTGATGAAGTGATTCATTTTGTTAATATTGAGATCTTCAGTTACACAACATATATTTATCTAATTAATAAGGTAATGCTAATAATAAGGACAGCCTAAATGACATTGATCTCTTGAAGTTGGATTGGTTACAATTCAAAGGCAAATATTAACCAATTTCCTTTAACTATGATAAACTTTTTCTGAGTTCTTATCCTATCCATATTGATGTGGACTAAATTTAAACCATGCTTGCTAAAAAAGTAGCAAATGTAACCACAAGTTAAAAGAAAATATAAACTTACATTGAAATTCCTCTAACTAATGAAGTATGACACATCAAGCAGAAATTTTACGAAAGATCTTAACTTTACATGCTTTCACTTAAAATGTTGTTAGAAAATATAAAGAATTAGTGAGCATCTTTGTAGCTTAATTTAGAAAGCACATGAACATTAACAGTATATATGTGTATGACACCTAACAAGACCACACTCATGAACATACAAACAAACTTACATTAGTGAAGATTGAGTTGGATTGCTCATTTCATTGTTGATTATGTTTTGACAGAAAACATTTTAGTTGAAAATATGATGCACTTTAAAACATTTTTTTTTTAGTTTAAATTATCCCAATGTATACCATTCTAAATCTAACAAAAGTAATTTTACGGCACAAAAAAAAAAATATATATAGAAATAAATGTGAATCTGTAGAAGAAGACATCAGGTCTGCATTTTAAATGAAAGCTATTTTTTAATAAAACCTAAGGAATTTCATTGTTTTTACTTTTTAGAAATCATTCAAATAAGATTTCCTTTAAATTGTATATACTTGAAGAACAGTTAAGAGGAATAGATACTTCTTATGTAAGCTTTCTGTTAAATTTGTTTAAATGTTGTTTAGAAAGATATGATTTCCTCTACAATATATTTAAAAATTATGTTTTTAGAAAAAGAACCTTCAAGAGTAAGATAAAGGGGCCATTGGATGGTGTATCATTCAGAATTTTCTTCAATAATCAAACCATAAAAAACAAATAAAAAGCTTACTTAAATAACATTCTGCAAAAGTTTGATTCCTTTATGAATGATCAAAAAAATTCAAGAAAAGCTTACTCTCAGCATTCAATTTTTGTAAAAACCATTACTCTACTTAGTAAATTAGTGTTTGATGTTATTGTTGATGATTAACTCCAGGTCAGCACTGATCGAGCAGACCTATGACCTTTTTTTCAAACATAGTATACATTATCCAATGTGTCCAGCCTTTGAATTTTAAGATTATAGGGGGATTTGACTGGTATTTCTAGCAGGTCGAGCAACCATGTAGAGGTTCCCCTCGTTGACACTCAGCATAGGTGATGAGTATTTATTTTCATCGGTGGACAGTAGGAATTTTTTTAAATTTTGTGGTAAGAATGGTAAGTAAAGGAGTTATTTAAATTGAACTCATAAAATATTAGTTCTACGATAACTCAAAATCTATATTAGTAGATGACTAAGTAGGCAGTTAAGATTTTTGATCATGAATAAACATTAAATTGAATTAAATTAGGCACTCTACAAACACAAATCCGAGAAGGAAAATATGTTACTAGATCTGCCAGCGGGAATCGAACCATGCATCTGTCGTATTCCAGCTGGCCATGATAACCACTCCCCCATAACAAACCTAGCATCTTATCCCTCTCAAATTAATTTGTAGAGTGTCTAATTTAATTCAATTTAATATTTATTTATAACTCAAAATCTGTTTTACATAAAAATGTATCTTTCAAGACTTGAGGCCTCTTAAATAGAGTACAAGTAATTTATGTTCTATCACATATTCTCTTCAGTTACACTACAAAAGCAAATCTAAATACCATTTTTCAGAGTTGTATTGGGGTTTAGGATACATTTATGTTTTACATTATGTGCTGGGTAAATTCAATAGACCATTCTCCTGCAACTTTGCGGTTCTGTGCCAATGAAAGAAACCATTATTACATTATGAAATAGCTTAAGAAATAACCATTATTTATATATATGGTTGTATCTGTGTGTAAATATGTTTTTGTATGTATCTTATATTTAGTATATGCTTATGTATGTTGTATATGAATAGCTATGTGATAAGCTATCAGTCTTTTAGCTGAAAAAATTTGAGATTTGAGTTGTATCACTGATACTGTAATGTACCCTGATATAGATACAGACACTCTTAATTGACAACAAATACAAGAGAGAAATAAACTAACTTTTAGAATGCCAAATTAATAGAATCATCTTTCACAGAATAAATAAATCGAAACCTTTGTGATTCAAAGTGTGAATCTTCAAGCAGTGATGATAATGTTAATATGTTTACAGTACACTCTTTAAAGTAGTTGGTGATAAGAAGGGTTGTTGAAACCATGTCAAAAATGAAATGTATGAGCGAGTAATGATCCCCATCTATATAGGAGAGCGGTAACTCCGAATAAGAACTGACTTGAATTATGATGACTTGTCCAACTCATGTCAGTATGGAAAAGGATACATAAAATGATGATGATGATGATGATTATATGTAAGCATGCAGAATATTTACATATGTGTATGTATATAAATGTGTGTGTGTGTGTGTGTATAATATAACTTAAAATTATACATTTACAAGTATGACCTATGATGGAAAAAGTGAAGAGAGCTGCCTATGGAAGACGAGCCACATATATGTCATAACATTGTGTGTGTGTGTGTGTGTGTGTGTGTGTGTGTGTGTGTGTGTGTGGGCTGAGTAATTAGCTAATTAGGCAAGCCGATTAATCATTGAAACACAAATTCGTACGTTTATGTGTACAGGAAAATATATTCGAATTCAGAAATTTGAATATAGCCATTAGCGTAATTCCTTTTGGATTGGGAAGAACTATAATATATATATATATATATATATACTTGTATGTGGAGGCATGGCAAAGAAGTTTGCTTTTCAATCATGAGTTTCTGGGTTTGATCCTACTGTGTGGCACCTTGGGCAAGTATCTTCTACTATAGGCTTGGGTTTACCTAAGTCTTATGAATGAAATTTGGTTAACAGAAATTCTGCAGAAGCCCTTTGGATGGACTGTACCTGTAATTCGAAGACCCAGCCTTGTCAGACAATTTCACACCAAGTCTGTCTGAAGATTAGTTTATAGTTCAAGTTTCTGTGGAATTTGCCATTTCTATATGGCTAAAATTCTTTCAGTTTTATGCTGCAAAACATGAGGTGAAAATAGTTTATTTTAACAATAATATTATCATTAGAATATGGATAAAGACATTATGTACATAGCAAAAAGTTTGAATAGAATTGAAAAAAAAGACTCTCTCACCTTGGTTTTGTTATGGAAGTTTTATAATATTTTTTCTATCATTAAATATTAATGTAAAATGTTAGCTGTTTCAAAGATAAACTTAAAAAGCTAGAAATGCTAGTTACTTAACAATTCTTTATGTAATCACTATACACGTTTTCCTTTCTTGGTTGTATTCAGTATGTAAGGGCAAATTTTCGGCTCTACTGTCATGAACTTCATGTTATCAACTGATTATAAGCCTATTCTTAAATGCTATTTATATTTGCTATAGAATATAGACTAAGTGATACAAATCATTCTTGTTAGAAACAAAATTGTGGATAGTTGGCTTAGACTCAAGAACTTAAAACATGTGTCCATGATTCAATTAGAACTAAAAGCAAATTCGTCTGTTTATACAAAAGTATTTTCCCCATTCAAATTTCCCTTAAAAACCAGCAACATCTTTCACAGAGGAAGAAGAAAAGATCAAATAAAAAACTTCCATGGTTTAAATACTTTTTAATAAATGCCAAAAAATGATGCATTATTCATTGTTGTAATCATAAACTGTTTTAGCTTTGCATTTGTCAGAGTGCTAAGGTGAAGTAAGAACAAAAATCAAAGAATACACAAGTAAATTGAACAAAATGAAATGCTTTGGGAAAAAAATAATCATAAATTTCAGTTGTTGAAAGAAAATGCAAGTAGCATCTTGTAAAAGAAAAAAGAAAAACAGTAACAACCCATCAAATTAATCTAGCAAAGAACTGACACCTGACAAATAATAATACACCCAAGATGTTTTTATGAAATTTTGAGTGCTGTTTGGGGTACACTAACCATATAGAGGTCACCTGCCTCTCATCTAAAAATAATTTTCATAATTGATGTCAATATTACTTTGAGTTTTACATATGGAATTTAATAATATAGCTTTATTTTGGGACTATACTTAAGTAAACAGTTTGAATTTATTGTTTCCATTTAGACTTTATATTTTCATGGCCTCTTTAGAATATGCATAAATGCATACACCAGAATAGATATTGTACTCATTATACTGTAAAGTGTATACAGGTATGTATATATATGATGGTATCTCAAGTTGATACCAACATAAAGGTCTTTACATGTTGTATTTGTGTAAGGTTTGTATACATTTTTTCAGTTTTTATATTGTTATAATTGTGTAGTGTTTTGTATTATGGGAGGAAATTACACTTATCAAATTACTATGCCCTGTAATTATGGTATGCTTGTATGTCTTGGTTTTCTGTCTGTCAGCAACCAATATCTGTAAAGCATGCCCTCACTGAGGTGACTGTGTGATGGGCCATTGTGTCCCATTATTAAAACCTACATAGCCAGAGTTTTTAAAATTAATTTTTGCTTTTCATAATACAATACCAGATAGTGTTGTGGCTGGAACAAAATAGCTTGCGGTTAGAAGCACATGTACTCAATGCATAACATATTGAAAATGGCCCCTGAGAGTTAAATATTTCTTCTCTGAGTATATTTATGAACATTTTCAATCTTGACATGAGCATCAGTTCACTAGTGATACAAGGCTGATATTTCTAGTCATTTCTTAAGATTCTTTCAGGCTGCAAGTTATGACACAAAGATCACACTGAGTTCCTGAAGATACCTTTTTTACCAGCTCTGGATTGCATTCTGGATGCAGGTATCTGGCATGGAGAAACTATTTCGTGTAAGAGTTAGAATTCCTTCATCCTCTTTGGTGAATATTCTTGCTAAAGGTTAATCTATAATAATTTATTCTATTATATTTCTTTGGAAATAATTAAACAACTATTCTTGCTCTTAGCAAATCCAAATTCACTGAGATTAAATGCCTAGTGAAACAGCTACACCAATTTCTCTCTTTGTGCTGACTTGTTCTGCTTGACTTAATTGTCTAAAAATTCTTAGCAAGTTATCATATGTTCCAGAGTTTATTTAAAATCAAGTCACTATTATATTTGTTACTCTTAGTATGTTAGATGAAGATCAAAGGAGGCTTCATGGTGCTAGGAATATAACTAATAGGACTGTGTATTTATTATTGAGAGCTCTCATATATCTAATTTTAATTACTGAAGAGTTTATAAATAGTCTCCTGATAATTACCCATAGGCTCAAAATTACTATCAATATTTGTGCATTGTTGACTTGCCATTAATTAATTTTTAGAATAAAAACAAACAAACTGTTTTAAGGCTGTTCTTTATACGCATATGTTTTTTTCCAAACAATCCGATGTGTAGGTTGAGGAAAATACAATATTATCAATATTTCTTAGAAAGTCATAATATGGTGAAGTTATTTGTATGTAAGAAGTCAATGATCTAACTTTCAGTATTCTGATCATAAATTAACCTAAATGTTCTTGTATCAGTAATTTGGTAATTGCTTACTAGTTAAGTATTTCACTTAGAGAAAAATTTAAGTATGAGTCCATGATAATTTTGATAAAGAAAAGATGTATAATTAAATCATCATCATCAGCTGCAGCAGAAATAGTAGGATTTTTTTACATAATTTTTTTCATACTAGCATATGTTGTGTCTGTTATACTGCACTTTCCCAAACAACTTGATACAGCACAATATTTTGAGTGGGGTTTTGTCTGAGGTTTCTATGTCAATATACCTGTCCTGTTGCCAATTGCTATGTTGGCAAGGCTTATGTGTGTTTATTAGAACACCAGCAAAAGTTGTCTTCTCATACTTGAAGCTTTCTCCACTCAACAAGGGGTTTGACTGTCATAAGCAAAACAAAATGAAATGGATTAGGTTTGTTTATTGTGTGTGACATTGGTGCTAGAACAGTTATCTTCCTAAACTCATAGCCTTCACTAGTTAATACTAGTTACATTCTGGATGAATATAGAAATCACACAGAAGGTCAATCATCCCTTAAGTATCTTAATGGGCTAAATTATTTGTGATGGAAACTGAAAGATAGAGGAAGAATCTTTTTTCCAGACAGAGTAATATATCTAGGACTACATTATCCAATGAGTCCCTCTTTGTTCAAGATGGTGTGGAGTGATTTGATTCCAAAAAGATTAGCTGCTATTTCTAGACGCTTACTCATGTTTTTTTTGTGGATGCAAAAATGATTTATGGATAAAAGATAACAAGTTTTCTAATTCTAGCTTACCAACATGTTTCACTAGACAAGGATTAATACTCAATGTTGATTAACTGAAATTGTATCCTTTCATTTTCCTGTTTTTTACAAGAAAATATTGCCTGTTATGTAGATGAAACTTGTAATGGATGTATGGTGAATGCATAATTAGTAGAATATTGACTGATATTTTGGTAATTATTGACTGAAATGTAAATTTATATATTGATATCACATGTTTTCAGTAGACATTAATATTTAGAAATTTGAGAAGGAAAAAATATGGTTAATTTTTATAACAACATATAACTAAATGCATCAAAACAAAGCACAGAAATTATGCATGATCAAAGCTTATTGCCAGACACATTGAACTACATTAAGTAGTTTACTTCCTCTATATTTTATGTTCAAATCATGTCTAAAGTGTTAATAAAATAAGTTCTAAACATTTCATGCACTGTACTGACTCCTAAAACATTTATGACCTTGGGCCAATGTGAAAAATCAATACTACTATATACATAAGATGTATCATAACTCACTTCCTTGAGAGACTATGCCTGTTTTGAAAACTGCTATCACATAATGTTTGTGCATGTTGCTTTAGTTTCATCCACTTTTGTTTATTTACAATTTTTCATGAATGATTTTAGAAACAGCAATACGAAATGGCCCTGAAAAGTTATGTTTGTCTAATGCAATTCTTAAATTGATAGTATTGCTTATAAATCAGAAGCACATATCTTGCAGTTAGACATAAAGGATCAAATACTCCTAATGACTATTATTGTTTGGAAGTTCTATTTCAATTAGTGTAATAAATGTTAGCCATCATGTACTTTATAATGTTTCAGAACATGAAAAGAAAAAGTTTCCAATATAATGAATCTAAAATACGGCTGGTTGATTACTGTGATTTTTGAAGTTCTCTAATTCTTTTACATCTACCAGTTAATATTCTGTACAAAGGTTTCTAGCATAGATGTCTGAAATAAGCTAATTCTGGTAGCTTCCAGTTATTATTTCTTGTTCACTTTAAAAGCTGCCGCATTAATAAAAATTAGAATGCTTTTAAAATGAAACAATCTAGGAAATATATAAGTGTGGAAATAAGATAATGAAAAGAAGCAATTTGCAAAGTGTTAAATTACTATTTTGTTGTTAACATAAATATGATAGGCTGGAGTATTCATGTAGTTATTTGAGTGCCTATTTGTGTCTTTGAAAGGAATTCTTCATGATAATATTCTTATTCAACCTATAAGTTTAAGCAGACAAATAATTATAAAGCCTCATGACCTTCAATGTTTTTCTTTACCTAATAGTGTAAATTATTATTATGTTCTAATAAATATTTTTATAACATATCATTGACTTCATACAAAGCATGTAGTATATTTCATTGTCTGATATAAGCTGTCAGTCCATCTCTTTATCTATCTCTCTGTCCCCCTGTCCTATCTCTCTCTCTATTTATCTATCTATCTATTTATTAGACTATCTATTGATTGAGTGATCAATCAACCAATCAACAGTTTGACTAAAATCTCCATCAGAATCACAATTATCAAGTATGCTTTTTGCATCAGTGAAACCTTTAGTAATGCAGATCAGAGTCAAAATGTTAATGCAAATATTTAACCTCCCCAACATGTATTCAGTGCTCTTTTCTTTTATTTGTACACCTATCTGTATATATATATATATATATATATATATATATATAAATGAATAGATAAGAATGATGGTTTTTTTCAAATCTTTTATTTTGGTTACCGAGGTTTCTGCAGTCTATAGGAG
>JAOPJM010001604.1:10266488-10281392 GCA_027124095.1 Muusoctopus leioderma
AACTGCATCGAGTGCTTCTCGTCAATTGATATCGGGAATCCACCGGATTCACATATACTATATATATATATATATATCTAATACATATTTGTAAATGTTTGTCTGTTTGTTTCGAATTGGAAGTTGCCATGTCACCCCCACCACATGGACCTCCTACCACACCAGATCATACAGAATTGTCAGTAATGTTTTTTGTACTTATGTTACTTGTAAATCTTAATTCCCATATATCACTGTATGTAGTGAGAAAAACAACTACCAAAATTAAAATTACAACTTTACATTACAGTAAGATATGCGCAGCCTAAATGTATTTGCGCAGTTTTGTGTCATTAAAGTGCAAATTTGGTAAGAAAACAATAGAATTCAAAGTAAAAACATATAAAAATTATATCAGAATTATGTTGAATTTAACATAAAACTTTTTTTGTGTCATGAGATGCATTTTATATACCACTTTTTATATAAAAACTGTGTATACCTACGTGTGAGTGCTTGGATACATATGTTCGTTTTTGTATTTATGCGTATTCGTTGAGGTGTGTGTGTGTGTTTTGTGTTTGTTTTTCACTAAGTGTGTTTATTGGTGTATATTTATGAGTGTTTTTGTGTGTAGGTGTGTGTGTATATGGGTGCATATATAGGGTTTCGATGTATCTCTGTTTGTTGTGGTAAGTGTAGTATAAGGGTATATACATATACATATGCATGTGTATGTGTGTGTATTTATATTTATGTGCATGAGTGTGTGTTCGTGCATATAGGTGTGTGTTTGTTGAGATGTGTATTCTCTCTCCTATGTATGTGTGTGTATATGTGTGTAGGTTATTGTATGTATGTGAATGTGTGTCCAGGTTTTCAATATGTGTATGTTTGTTGAGATAAGGTTGGTATATGTTGATGTGTTTGTGTGTGTTTAGGTATGTGTTTTTTTGTTAGTGTGTGTATGTTGTGTATGGGGTTTCAATGTGTGTATTATCTTTAGATATTGTTGGTGCATTGTGTATAGGTGCATTAATGTATGTATGTGTATGTATATAGGTGTATGAGTTTTTGTATGTGTGCATGTGAGTATATAGGTTTTCTATGTGTTTTGTGTGTTGTTGAGATATGACTAGTATACGTGTATATATAGTTATATGTGTGCACACATACATCTGTGTGTGAGATTCATTTCTCTATACATGTTTGTGTGTGTGAGTGCATATGTATGAGTTCTTTTTGAAGTGTGTTGTGTTTGTATATGATTTAGGCATACATGTTTTTGTAGAGATATGGTTGGTATGTGTGTGTGTATATGTGTTTGTATATGTGTGTAAGTGTGTGTTTTTTATATTGCTGTATATCAAGATGACTATGACAGCTGATTTGTTAGTGAGTGTGTGGGTCAGGGCAGATCTGTATATATGTATATGTGTATGTGTGTATGATTTTAGATATATGTGTATTAGTTACTTGGCTTACTCTTTAGGGTTGAGTGTTGGGCTGTAGGAGAGGTTGGTTTTATATATTTTATATACATGACCATACCAATACAATCTTCTCTCCTGCACACAACATATAATTCCTCTTATACCCAGTTTCTCTCTCAACTCATCTGTGCCTTGTCGTTTATGCACATTAACATTACACATCTAACGGATCATACTTGCTTCATTTCTTTCCAACCTATGCACATCCTCTACATTCAATGCCCAAGTATCACTACCCTGCAGCATTGCACTTCGTACACCTGCCTCATACAGTCTACCCTTCGATCAAAGAGAGAATCCCTTCGTCACCAGCAAAGGTAACAGCTCCCTAAACTTTTCCCACCCTATTCTTATTCTAGCTAGTATACTTTCAGAGCACCCTCCCGCATGTTTATATATATATATATATATATATATATCATCATCATCGTTTTACGTCCATTTTCCATGCAAGTTTTAATAAGTGTTCCCTTGATACAAATTGTACTTTTGAGATAGGGGAACTGTTATGCTTTAAGGATGGTGGTCTGTAATTTGATTGTTGTAACCAGGCAGATTTTAAGTTAATGCTTTCAAAGCATTCATTGTATTCGGCTCAAAATAATGATTGAATCTTTCGAGGGACATCCTATTTACTTATATTTTCTTCCAAAATTATATTTGCTAATATATTATTTCTTCAATTTTTTGTTTGTGCTTTTTATTTAAGACAATCTTTGACCATTAAGGAAAATTATCAATGTGATGAGCAGACTACATTAATGTAATCAAATCTATTTCAAATGTTTATAAAATTGTGAACAATTATCAGTGAAAATTGAACCAAAATAGGAATGAGTTTGTTTCTAATTGTAATAAATCGAAGTTCCATTGAAGTAATAAACAGTTGCAATTAATAGAATTTCTATGAAAACTATATAAATCATTTCCAATGTGAAAAGGCTGTATTTTTTTTATATCCATGCTGTAAAACTATGTACATTTGCTTTTATTAGTTCCATGAAATTTTATATTTTATTAAATAGTATTATTTAATGTCTATTTCCTCTAACTAGACATTTATATTGTTTTCTGGGTCGCCATCATACTTTGAAAATGTCTACTGGTTTTATTTTCTTTCCTTTCAGAAATATTCTAAACATGAGCTTTTTAAGTTCTCTATTATTCTAAAAACATTTTAAGTATTGATGCATATTCTTTTGTTGTGAGGAAGACTAGTGTATTTATGTGCTGTAGTGAGGAATGGATAGTTTGTTTTTGTAGGCCTTCTTGGAATAGAAAATTCAAGTTTAAGAGATTTTAATTTTGTTTATGTTTCTACATTCAGTTTTGCTTTGCTAGTAAGGGCTCGATGGTTCTTCAAATTCAAACATTTGTATAATACTTGTTTAGAGTCTGAATTATGTTTCATATATCAACAAATCATCTCTGAAATGAGAAAGGTTTCTATGATTAAAATGCTTAGAGCTTTTAGTAATTTATTTAGCAGGTTAACAAATAATACTTAAAAATAAGTATATTTTAGAATTTAAAAAAGATGCATTAGCCCTATTAGAAAGGAGATTGTTTGGGATGGGAATTGAAGAACAAAGTTCTGTATATCATCATTGATCCTTTCTGTATTTATCTCTGTATTAGCAATATTGTATAGTCAGAGGATTGCTCATGTAGCTTCTGTGTAAGAAACTGAAGGAATATGAAGCAGAAACTTTAGTTGGTTTAATACATATTCAATGCAAGGTTATATAAATGCTAATGAAGAGTAACTTGATTAAACACTCAATAATGAGCTCTGAAGAGATCATCAGCATGACTTTATTATTAAGCATTTATATGAAACAAAATGTATAACTATATTTGATACCATTCATTTGGATTCATCAAATATTTTGATTTTGTCCTACATAGAAGTCTTTTGCAGAAGCTTGGTGAATATACAGTATCAGGAAAACTGTTGAAATATTTTGCATGCTTTATTTTTTTTTTTAATGCTTTGGTCTGGGGGAAGGGAGTTGTGCTCATTGCCTTGACAAGCCCTCCAAGACTGGTAACATTGATGTAGTTAATGTTCCTCTTGAATAGTTGCAAATTTACAGCTGTAGAAAAAAACACTGGCAGTGAGTGAATTCCAGAGGCTAACATTCAAGCGGGGTAGGGCTGGGCATAGTGGATATTGTGAGACCTGAAGGGTTGGGCACAATATGGGTGATAAGGGGAGGAGAGATTAGTGAGTTGGGAACACCTGAGTGGAGGTGACACAGCCAACTCCAAGGAGTAGAGGCCATTGTTGTAGCAGTAGAGAGGAGATAGCATGTCTGTGGACCAGAGGTTGGAGTGTGTTAGTAAGCAAGTTCATGCAATTGGTCTGGTGGCCTTTATTTGTATGCAATCTAGGATGTCTGTGTGTTTGGTAGCAGCACTGTCCCAAATGTGGGGGTAGTACTCTGTTGTGGGTCTCAGTTGAGCTTTGTAGATAGTTAGTTTGTTATTGGAGGCTGAAGAGGAAGGCCAGTCTATGTGACGAAGTGGCTACTTGGCTAAAAAAAAATCCTTCAGAAGCTAATCTCTCTGGTTGATCTTTAATTTGTATAAATCCTAATCCTATTAATTTTTCATATATGACAATACTTGTTGAGAGAATTGAGATACTGGATTAGTAGAAGTTTAGAGTAATACTGTTGTTGTTTAGCCCCAAATTTGCCCTTATCGAGCAGCAGACTTATCAAAGGAATTCCAGCTATAACCTTCCTGTCTTTTATTCTGAGAGTTTATCTAGGACTAATGCAGTTTTTTAAAGATGCTAGGGTGCGATTTTAGGAATATTTGACTGCAATTTCTCGTAATTCCAGCGACCATGTAGAGGCTCCTTCAACTGTTTTATGTGCCAATGCATTCCTTTCAATCACTAAGCTTCTTAATTATATTCAGAAAGTTATGTTATTGTTTTTCTAAAGTATGTTGAGGATGTACATTTGCCATGAAAGAACTTCAGTGATGGTGAGAGATAACATTTGAAGTGACCTTGAGGATTCTAATTGTATTTCTTTCAACACTGTTGGAGAAGGGCTGTTATCCTCATACTGGAGGCTAGGTACACATGCTCACAGTGGTATGTACTCTACTAAAGCTACCCAAGGTCCAGTTACTGGTGTTAAAAGGAGCTGCATATTGTTGATTTATCTGAATAATCATATTGAAAACAAAAAAAATTCCCCCCAAAACTAACATAGTTTAGTTGTTTTATTTTAATAAATAAAAAGAATAACCTGATTAGAATTAGTAAATTTAAAAAAGTTTAAGCAAAATAATTTATTGGAAATAGTTTTGGAAATAAATTCAAAATCCTTTAAAAAATATTTTTGAAATCTTCACTTTTTATGTTTATTTAACTGTTATCATTATTTGGCAGAGTTGTTAGCGTGTCGGACAGAATGCCTTGCAGTATTCTTTCTGGCTCACTGTGCTCTGAGTTCAAATCCCACTGAGGTTAACTTTGCCGTTCATCCTTCTGAGGTCGATAAAATAAAGTACCAGTCAAGTACTGGGGTTGTTGGCCGTGTGCCTATGTTAGAAACAATTATATTTTTTCATTTTTTTTTCTTTTCTATCCGAAATAAATAAAACAAAAGTCTACTGGAAAAAAAATAAAAGATAAATATATTGGCCGATGCAAAATGATATCTAACCAATTCTGACAAAGGATGTAGCTTACTTATTGACTTTTTATAATTTATACTATATTTAATTAACATTTGTAAACATAGAAGTTTTTGCAAAAGCAAATGAAATGATAGCAGACAAATATTTCTTTGTAGTAATTTATTTACTAAAATAACTATTAGGAAATTTAATTAGTAAAAAAATTACTCAGCAAATTTGTCTTCCTTTTCCTATAGTAACCATGAAAAGCTTTAAACTTCATATTAAAACTTCAAATTCAATTCGTATAATTTTTGCATATTGAGCCATGTAACTTATTCAGGAATAGAACATTTGAAATACTTATAAATAATCTACCTACTTGGCTAAAAAAAAATCCTTCAGAAGCTAATCTCTCTGGTTGATCTTTAATTTGTATAAATCCTAATCCTATTAATTTTTCATATATGACAATACTTGTTGAGAGAATTGAGATACTGGATTAGTAGAAGTTTAGAGTAATACTGTTGTTGTTTAGCCCCAAATTTGCCCTTATCGAGCAGCAGACTTATCAAAGGAATTCCAGCTATAACCTTCCTGTCTTTTATTCTGAGAGTTTATCTAGGACTAATGCAGTTTTTTAAAGATGCTAGGGTGCGATTTTAGGAATATTTGACTGCAATTTCTCGTAATTCCAGCGACCATGTAGAGGCTCCTTCAACTGTTTTATGTGCCAATGCACATAAGCTTCTTAATTATATTCAGAAAGTTATGTTATTGTTTTTCTAAATATGCCTGAGTTTTATTTGGCAAGTGACTTAACATTTTAACTTATTATACTTTGCTTTCTTTTCCTCCAGTTTCCTTGAAAATTATATTCTTTAACTGCCCTTCTGCTTTTGTCTATTAACTGTTGTTTTAGGCAAACTGCTTTCTGGATATTATCGAGGTTACATATTATCTAGTTCTACTTTTTATTGATTAGAACTACTACTACTTATCATATTCAACACTATGGCTGCTTCAGAAAGGCAAATCCGTTTTCAATTTTGTGTTGGTAAACATATATTGCAGAAATTTTTGAATCATTACGTAAAGCTTTATTTTCAAAGATATCTCAGCACTTTCTCGACTATATATTGAAAGTAGTTAAGAAAAAGTTGTGTTAGATCAACTTGAAAGTAATATTACATACTTTGATAAGTCTGCTGCTCGATAAGGGCAAAAACATACACAAAATGATTATGCTATATGTTTATGTGCATTTATATATATAGGAAAATTTACAGCAGTAAACTAAGCTCCATAAATTTAGACAGACAAAATATATCAAAAGTAAGTAAGTAAAAGTTTCAAAAGTAATATAAAATTAAATAAAACATTTATAATGAATTCAAAGTAAATGTTAATGCAGAAAAAATTAATATTTCTTGATATATTTAAAAAAATGGAAAAAGACGATGTTAAAATGTTTAGGGTACTGATGTTTCATAAATGATATTCAAGAAAACAGTGTAAAGAGAAAGAAGTAGGGTATAAAATACTTCTGAGGTTATATGTGCTTGTAGAGCTCATTATAATAATGGTTAAATGATGTTCTCTGCAACATTCATATTTATGTGAATATTTTTTTGCATTTATCCAATACATATGCCAAACAAATAAACAATATACACATTTTTTAGATGCAGGATAAGAGCTGACATCAAAACCCAGGAAAAGCCTCTAAAGCTATATCCATTGTAATCTTACTTTATCAAAAACCTATTTTAATCTAAAAAAAAAAAAATTTAATACGATAGAAAAAACCCCATCTCCAAGGAAAATTCTAACAATATCAACGGATGCTATTTCTTATCTTGGTCTCCAATATCAAAATGTAAGCACCGTTGGCAATAGGTTTTTCTATATTTTAAAGATATACAGTCAGAGGGAAGGAAGTACAGATAAACAGTGTTTATAGAACCACAAAGAAAAGAAACATGTGCACTGATATACATTGACATTATTCTGGATTGTATTCATTTAATAAGCTAAGAAAGAAATGCACGTTATTTTTTATTTCTAAAATAAAGTTAGAATAAATGATAATTTTACAAGAGATTATCAAAATCTGATAGAAAGCCCAAACCTATTACCTATTTTCATCATGTTCACTAATGAAAAATTGTAACTTTCAAATTCAGTATTAAATAAATTTTCAGCATTGATTTGATTAAGTAAAAATAGTTTAAAGATATTGTATTTTTACTAACTTATGGATGGCTTAAATATTATTTAACCATTATCACCATCAAAACAGTTATTCTTATGCTTACAGAATTCATATAGATTAAATATCGTATATCTGAAATAAATGTACTTATTATATAGGAAATAATTGTTCTGAGCTTTTGGGGGGGAAACTCATGAGAAAAAGTATACCAAGAACATAAAAGGTGTTGAGATATAGGTTATGGATACATGCCTCTTAACATTATTCCTTTAAATATGACAAGTCTTAGATATTAGGTAAAACACTTAAATCAAGTACTTAAATGTAGGAATGTAGTATTTGAGTTGTTTACAGGAATGTAGTATTTGAGTTGTTTACATATAAAAGTGAATAATTTGAGTTTAGAAATGGCTGCTATGTTATAAAAATGTCAAAATATTTTTCTCTAAGTTCACCTTGTCAAATACAAAATACTAATACTAATTTATAAATAAATCCCAGTAATAAATTTTAAAAACTTGTAGTTTTATCATACAGTTATATTCAAAAGGTGTTGTAAGCATGTTACAACAAAATCATATATGATTTTAGAAAAGGAAAGATAGCTGTTTTAAATTTAATTTATATCTATCACCTTTTTTTAAAAAGTTTTCTTTTTAGTTACATAGATGGAATAAAGTATTGCATTTTATGTTTCAGTTTAACACAATTTCTGTGGCAGCCCAGTGAAAGGTATAGTAATATAGTAATTAGTAAATTTTCAGTTCAGTGTTTGGAGCTGACACCTAACAGATAAATTGTACTGCTTGGTTATTAACTGATAGATATTAGAGATCTTCAAATCTAAAAAAGAAATTTCAATGGCTTCTGATGGATTTTGATAGAATATTTATTATTGTGAAGTTACTTTGATTTAATATTTCATTAGAAGATTTATTGATTCCTAAAAAAATCTGGCTGTTAAAACTTAAAAGAAAATAATTTCCTGAAATGGATTTTACCACATTTTTCTTGGAACAGTTATAATATACATGCTGAAGTATTAATTTAATCAACTTTTGATATAATATTGATGAAACCTCTGATTTTAATTAATCATGTTCTGTACATAGCAAGTCAGTTATTTGGTATCATTTTATTATCACTAAAGTCTATTTTCGAGTTTTAGTTTTTATTATGTAGAATAACCAATTTATTTTACTAGAAGTGTTCATTTTATTTCCTTTCTTCCTAAATATTGTAAAACTCAAAAGGTAAATATTGGAAATATTTCCATTGATTGTATGGTGTCTTAGTTCTACAAACTTCAGGTTGGAAATTTAGATGTTCAACCCCTGCCAAGTTTATTTATACAGTGAATTACGCTTCTAATTTTTAAGACTATTTTGAAATACATGATTAAGTATCATTAAGCTATAAAAAAATAATGTTCTTTTCTTGCTTGATTTCATTTTTGACATATGGTTTCTACCTTAGCTAAGGTAAAATTAACAATTTTAGAAAATAAAAATGTATTTCCTCTTTCATTTGAACCAGTTATAAATGAAGATAAAAATAAATTGAGTGGTGGAAACAAATAACAATAATGTAATTTACTGAGGTTTTGACGGATTGTTATGAAGAAAGAAGGAGTTAGTAATTCATTTCATATACTATTGCTGATGATTGAGAACTATTTATTATTGGTATACTTCCAGTAAACCAATACTTTTCAGTAAAACATTTGTGGAAACTAACCTGTTTACTTCAATGAAGGTCACTACACTGAAATAGTTTAATGACCTTCAGGATCAGATATGTTCTGAAAGATTTAGATAGATGGGATAATTTACAATGTGTATAGGGTACAAATGTTTCAACTATTGTAGGAAAGCCATTGAAAATAAAGTCCAAGCACAGCTACACATTGTTCAAAAACATTTGAGGAGAATAAATATTCTTGATATTCTGTATATGAAAATTGGAAATAAAAGTGAAAATAACATTGGGGCTGGGAACTTGTGTAGTTTGCATAGAATGACTACTTTGTGGATGACCCGGTTGAACAAAGAATCTCAGCCATATGAACAACTGTCGATAGTTTTTCTTATTTCCTCCTTGCTTACATTAAGTGTCTGGACACAGTACTTTTTACTATTTACAGTTGCTTCACTTTCTGAAATAATTAAGAACTTATTTCTTCTTAGCTTTAGAAAAGGAAACGAAAATCCCTTGTAACATGCATTACATTATTAAGTTATGACTGAAGACTTTCATTTAGTATGGACATGGCAAGTTCAAGTCTCTTTCTCAAGGGATTATTGACTATGTCTAAATTGACAGTCACAAGATGTAAGCGAAGTTAAACTATTTTACTGGAGATTAAAACGATGTTGTCATAGACTCAGAATACTGTATGGTTACCTCTAATCTAGAGCTTTGGTAAAGACAGATTTTACCACTATATATGTTATAGTTCTTCATATATCAAATGTTTGTTTCCATTTTCTTGTACCTTCTTTTAATTTATTTTAAAAGCTTTTCTTTTATGCATATACTCTAACACACGAATATTATATTAGTTATTGTAAATGATCATTCCTTCCTTCCTTAGGCCCTAAACTCTTGGTGGAATTGTAGGGGTGCTATCATGACCAATGGTATGTTTTGGGCATTTTTAAACCTGGTAGAGCCCATCCCTCTTTAGGTCTGACTACAGCCAGTTTCTCCTTGAGAGAAAGAGAGAGAGAGAGAAAGAGAAAGAGAGAGAGAGAAATAGAGAGAGAGAGAAATCGACCACAGTAGTGGACTGGTACTTTATTTATCGACCCCAAAAGGATGAAAGGCAAAGTTGACCTTGGCAGGATTTGAACTCAGAGTGCAGAGAGCTGGAATGAATGCTGCAAAGCATTCTATCCAGTGCTCTATGGATTCTTCCAATTCACCACCTTGTAAATGATCATTATCTTCATCTAAAGTATGGGAGAGTTCTTAGAAGAGTTTCATAAGTTCACTTGCTATGAGGAATGAAAAATCTAATGTTTTGGGCCTTTACTCTTCGTCTGAGAGTGGGGAAGATAGAGAAAGTGGTCCATTGTGACTGGGGGCAGTTAATTGATGAAGATAATGAAGTGGCTACACTCATATTCACAGATAAATGTATATAATATTTGTATGTATACATACATAAACACTGACCCACAGACTTGCTGTCTCCCTACTCTTCATTTTATACAGCTACTACAGTGGACTCTGCTCTGTGGAGGCCATCAGTTTTCAATATATACACTAGCTCCATTAAACTAAGATACAATTAATCTTTTCAATGATATAATTAGAAATAGATGAAGTAAGATCAGTATCAGAACAGATAAGAAATTTACTTTGTGTACTGTTTGTTAATCAGGTGTTGAAATGTCCAGAAATCCTTCATAAACGTCAGCATTTCTGATTGCATAAGATATTTACAGCTAAAGGGACATTTCAATAGTCATGTTATAGAATCAAAATAAGAAATCACAGCACCATTTGGGAAAAAAAAATTGAAGTTTCTATCAAACATTATCTCAGTAATGTTTCAGCCTTGAGTAAACATCAGCAAAATACACAAAATGGGTTGCTTAAGTAGGGAAATGTGAATGAGAACCGTGCCAGCTAAACAAGTTAAGATATATTGATGCTAATTGTAGCTTTACATGACTCCATAACTAATGCATTGGTTGGATTATATTTGCAGTTTGTAAGTATTTGATCTTTGCCTCAAAGGCACTCTACTTTGTTTTTTTTTAAATCGAAGTTTAGCCCCAAATTTTCAATATCAACAAGTACTATACCCACTATTATATATCTGTTATGAGAAAATAAATGACAAAATATCATTCAAATGGCATTTTAAAAATAATAGTTGATATTTTATTGTTGAGTATATACTATGCTTGCTAACAACACCTCATGTGTTGATGTTGATAAATTACCTTAAGGAACAAATAGTTAAGGAACAAATACTGAAGAAAAGTAATTGACTCACAGAAGCAAACATTGTAACATAATAATTATTACTTGGCTACATCAAACTGATATTAAACAATGTTAGTTATCTGTTAGTTATCTAGGTGGCTAGAATATTTCAACTGTTCTTGTATGTATTTCTGAATTATTATATATTACTGAATAGTGCTTTAGTTTGTGTTATGTATTAGATTTTGAATTACCCAGCTTGGGGTTGAAAAGCCAGTGTTGTTTGCTTAATATTTAACTAGCATGTCTTCCTTGCACACTAATTTGAAAATTGTGTGATAAGCTACCTCAATAAGTCATATCAAGCCACTCAACGTCTCATGATACCAATTTGATGGTATTACTTGCAATAAATTCTGAAATCTCATGATAAGCATTTGTGAGGAATGTACTAGTAGGGAAAATACATTATATATAAACTGATAGAGCTGAATGTGTGTGTGTTTGCCTGTTTGTGCATGCATATATGGGATATATATATATATATATATATATATATATAGTAAGTGAGAGAAATAGGAGGACCTCAGGCAGGATGGAGGAAGACATTGAACTATTGTTCTCAGTGGTTGACTTCTTGGTTTATTTGAACTCAAGTAATCCTTTCAGATTTGCATTATGTATGCAAAATCAGAAACTGGTGTGAAATATAAAAACTAAAGTTTAGAAGATTTAGTATTTCTTTTTTCTCTTAGTTTTGTTTTTTAATAAAATAACAACTCAATGTTTTATTTTTATCTAAAAATTACCCATTTATTTATGCATATTTCTAAAACTGATTATATTTCAAATGTTTCAAACTAAGTTTCTATTATAATTATTATATAAACAAACTAAGGTGACAAATCCATAAAGTGTCTCCAAAAGTCATTAATTAAATATTAAATGTTGAGAAATTTGAAGTTAAATAAATATATTGTGATTTCAATCCAGATTGTAAACCCTTAAAACCAGCTGTAGGAATTGTATTTTTAGTCTGCAGTTACATATGTGATGCTAAAATATAGCTTTAATATTCGGAGATTGGTGATGGGAAGGACATCAAATTGTTTGTAATTAGTTTTATATCCAATTTGTTATGCTAAATTGTGTTAGATGCATATTTAGTACTACTTAGTAATAGCTTTCTGTTAGACTCTCAGATATATATTGGTAGTAGTATTTCACAACTGTTTTTAGAAAGTGCATCTGAAAGACAATTTTAGCTGAATTTACTCCAATCAATATATAGGTTTTACCAAAAAATAAAATTACATTATTGGGTCATAAAACCACATAGTTTATGAAACATCTCTTTCTTTCTCATTTTTCGTTCTCTTTTAGGTATTGTAAATAGAATTATTATAGTTTTTGTAACATATTGAAATATTAAAATACTATTATTTACTGTTTTATTTAAGCAATAATATGAAAATATTTGTAGCAAATTGAATTTAGTATCCAGTTTATGGTTTGTATATTTGGTGGGGTTAGCAGCTGGTTGCTAACATTGTATTGTCTCTTAGATACTGATCCTACTCTAGGACAACTCTACACCAAAAAGAAGAAAAGAAATATGTACAAATGTCTGAATTTGTTGACACATCCAACCTAAAATGAAAAAAAGAAATGTCACTTCTTAAATTATAAATTAGTTTTTCCATCTAATATCCAGTGACACTGATCTACTCCTTCATTTCTTTTTTAAGCTTAGAAATATTTATTGCTGAAAAAGAAAAATCGAAAAAAAATCAGAAATACATCCATCTTGCTTTCAGCAATCGCAGCTTCATATTTCATATCCTCTGTTAATATTTTCTTCATATATACTGGAAAATATCTAATAAAATAGTTTTAGTTACCATCATTGAAATATTGAAGATACTTTCTCAGAAAGAACTTCCTGGTGAATAATGTATTCACTGTGAAAAGTAAATCTGATAATAATTAAATTCTTAGGCTACAGAACACATTTATCAATGAGGAAAGTGTGAGATATTGTCATTTTAGATTATAGACAGTTACATGTATTCTTATATGATTTGGTTAGTGTATCTATATAAGTTTGTGTATGTGTGTATATATATATATATATATATACACACACACACATACACACATATACAATATATATACACACACATATATGCAAATGTGTGTGCATATGTATATATGAATACGTATACAATATATCAATAAATTCAGAATAAATTCTCATTTAGCTGCTAATGATGAAATGATATATTTCTCATATTCTTCGAAAATCTGTTCTTTTGTTGACGATTCACTGATTGATGTGATTATATTAATAAGGCTCCACATTGTGGTTGGATTAACTTTAGTTTTGCCTTTTTATTATGAATTCTATTTAGGCGGAAGGTCAAATGATGTAACACCTTATCAGAGTCCTCTGTTGGACTATTTAAAGTTATGTAATACATATTATTCAGATGAAGAAATTTAATTTTAGAAAGCTGAAGAAGAAAACATAAAAAGGTATATTTATTTTTAGAATAGTTACTTTTAATGTGCATATGTGGTTGAAGATTGTAGAATATATTGTTAATAGATATTCAACTAAACTAAGAAATGTGATAAATAGTGTTATACTTGGTGTTTTAGTGTTTTACTTGCATGACTCATGATTCTGAGTTGTGATTATGCTGAAAACAGCGATGTTTTTCTTCCCTCTTGAGTTGATAATATAATTTAAAGACTTGGACTGATACAGTCATTGTCCTTATATAAAAAGAGCCTACTGACTTCATAAAATAGGGCCATTTTACTTATTGATAATGATTCACCCACCAACATACTTCAACTACTAGCTCACAGACCTCTAGTTTCCTCTATGTCTTCGATCACTACTATAATGGTTTCTGCTCTTCTGAAATAGCTAGCTGCATACCCTCTCCAAACAGGCCCACTTGATGCATTCATCTCTCTTCCTTCATCACCCTTACTATGTCTCACCACCCAAATTCCACACAAGACACTACCTCCAGCATTCCTCTGGATTTCTCTCTCCACCCAAGTTTTTCCTGCAAATATTCACCTGCAGATGTTTAAGCTGAGTATAAATCTCACCAGTCCCAGAAGGTTTCTAAAGATTATTGGAATTGACCCTCTTCCCTTGATTAAGTTATTAAAAATAAACAAATAAGCCTTTATATCTGAAGACCTTAAGTATTTGTTTTTTTCCTCTTAACATTAAGTAAAATACTGCTAAATAGAATCTTGATTATTATTTGATTAAAAACTTTAATGGTAACATTTTCAGTTTATTTTTTGTCTAAAAAATATTTTCAGATTTTAAGCTTGGTAACTCAAAGTAATTATAATTATTAACAATTGAATATTGTCGAAATAATCATTTTTGAACGAGGAAATTTATTGTTTAATCTTTTATACTCAATGCACCAATTCTTGAACGAGGAAATTTATTGTTTAATCTTTTATACTCAATGCACCAATTCTTGAACGAGGAAATTTATTGTTTAATCTTTTATACTCAATGCACCAATTCTTGAACGAGGAAATTTATTGTTTAATCTTTTATACTCAATGCACCAATTCTTGAACGAGGAAATTTATTGTTTAATC
>JAOPJM010001604.1:10599288-10611942 GCA_027124095.1 Muusoctopus leioderma
GTTCCTACCTACTCCTTTCTTGCATATCGAGCATGGCCATTTCCCTGATGGTAGCAGGGTCCTGTCTTCTCTGCTACATACATATATACATATATATATATATATATATATATATATATATATTCTTCCACATTATATATTATTCTAGGAGGATAAAGGGTTGTTGTTGACTATTTATATACCCTATTGCTTAGTATAAAATAGCTGTAATCTTTAGTTTATACATTATAACATTTTTCATCTTTCACTAATCTGTGAGACATGATTGCAGAATTTTGCAATAAATGTTGAATTCATGTACAATCTGTTTCCCTAAATAGCAGAGATTGATTTATATTCATTGCACTTTGTTGGTTTCTGGATTAAAAGGCTTGACGAATAATATATGATTACTTGTAAATATATAATCAGCTTCCTTTGAAACCCAACGTTTCATCCTTTTTTTTCGTTATTTAATATCATTTTTCTCCCTGATGATTGAGTCATTTACTTGATGTTTTGATATGAAAGAAATTTATCAATTCTGTGTTCATCAGTTCTTTTGACTTCTAAATGAGACGTGTAGAACCTAGCTTCTGTTATGGCCACACATATGATGGATGGCTTGTAGTCATTATTTCAAGCTAACAAAACATTCATTTGTGCAACGATTACTTACAAGAGTGAGTTGTTTCTAACTTTCAATGAAGAGGACTAAGGTACTTGAGAGTTGACAGTCTTTCTTTAAAAATTGTTTTACATTTTGGAAAAAAAAACACCCAGCTTCATTTACAGCTATGAAGTTAGATATCCCAAATCGTTTTTGTGTGGATAATTAATGATAAGACCTAAACTGCTCACAAATCCGTGGTGTTGGTGACAGGATACCTGAGCCAGCAAGAAATTTATAAAATTGGAAGCAAGATTTAGGAAAATGAAATATATTATTCCATCTCCCCTTGGTAAAATGTTAGTTTATAAATTTGACATGTTCTCTTGAAATATGATATACATTTCTTGTTTGATAACATTTAGAAGGAAAAACCAACGAGAGAAGTAAATGAGATTTCTTTTCCAACTTTAAATCGTTATATAGCTGTGTGGTTAGGGCACTTGTCTTTTCATCCACATATGTTGAGTTTGAATCTTGTTTCATGTATTTTGGTACAATTCTTGGCTTGATACATTACTTTGATTGAAAGACCGAGCAAAATTTAAAAAATGAATTTTTTTCAGATTTAGGAAAATCAAGAAATAGAAAAAGCCTTTTATGTCTAAATGAATCAAAACATTATAACAGTTTGACATTTTCTTATAAACTATTGTGATCACATGTTTTCCCTTAACCAATGACCATATGTTATGGATAAAGAATGAAATCTATGAAATTTCTGAAATAGATTTCCAAAAAAGAAGTAGCAAATGTGTTAATGCTTTCTCAAATTAAAATCAGATTGTTAAATGCATTCATTCCTTCATTGGTATTCAATGTAGAGTGACTAATATTGGAGACATATTTCTACTAAAAAGAATCCAAGCAATATATAAGCAGAATTGTTTGCCAAAATGAGGTTATTAATTGGTGTCATGGTCAAAAATGAAATTCCAATTAATACCATCATGTAATCATTGTTGCATATGTTGTGCTATCTTATGTATTTTTAATCACATCATTAACTGAAATGAGATGAAGAAAATTGTAAAAATAAATTTTACCATAACACATTTCTCACTATTATAAGCACAAATAGTACTTGATACTTCTTTTAATGGTTTTTGAAAAAAGATTCATATAAAATAACTGTTTAAAATACAGATATTACAGATCCTCCCATTTCTATCCTCGATTGCCTTGTTATGCATCATTAGAAGAATAAACTAATTGCATTCTTGTTGGACAAAATCTCAGCTGAATGGATGGTTACTGATAAGAGCCAAACTGTACTTTCCTCTGCATGGTTGATCATGTATTTCAAATGAGACACAATTGAATATATTACAAGATTGGTCTAGTAGAAATAGTATCAGATATAGAACAGTCAAGTAAATCAGACTGGCTCCACTGTATTGCCTGTCTCCAATGATTTGTTTGATTCACTGTGGTAGTTGCAAAGATTGTTCTGGTGATATAAATCACACTGAATACATATGGTCACTTCTGTAGAACAATAAGATCATTCAGTGGTTTTACGTATTCATTTTGGGCAATGTTATTTTTACTAAAATTATTAATTTATTTTTATTTTCCTATTTTCACACTAGTATATGTGGAATGGTTTTCAGAAATATTACTGTTTGGTTATTGATAGACAAATTGTTTTTTATAACTAGATGACTGTCCTAACCCTAACTTGCTATTCAACTGTAAAATATGAATGGAGCCTGTTTGCTAGCTAAATAAACTGAAAGTAGCAATATTATATACCTTACTCAGAAGCAGGTCATAATCATTTGTAGCATAATGTTTTCCCTCTTGACCATGTGGTTCAGCATCTTAAACTCACTGCTAATACACATGTAAAGGTTTCTAGCCCCTTATCATTTGGAATACTTTCTAATAGTTTAGGGGAGTAAATATTGAACACTTCAATAAATATGTAAGCATATATTCCCCTTCAGTTCATGCCTTATGCCCCAGCAAGTGTACAATCTTAAGAGGCCCATCCACAGCCACTGACTTCCAGCTGGGATACTCACAGGGTTTAAAGATGTGGTTAGCAGCAAATAACGAGTTGAGTTATGGGTTTTTTTTCTTCCCTCCCATAACAGTTTTACTGTCCTTTCTGTTTTTACTAATCCATCAATAAATAAATTCCCAGATTTATATTGAAATATGTTGCATTAGATTTGGGGTTTATTTTAGAAATAATTATATTCTACATGTTCTTTTGTTTTTTCAGAAAACTTTGTTTTCAAACTCACCAAATGTTTTATTTATTTTTACTATATCCCTTAACATTTTAAGGATTAATCTTTATCTAAAATTTTTGAAAAATGTTATCACTTACATTAATTAATTAGAATTTTAGTAAAATAGTAACATATCTTTAACATATTAATTTATTAGCATCATCTATATTGCATTAGGTGACTCATTATTCTGCAATGCATTCCATAGCCTCACTACATGGCACTTTCTAAAACTCTAGAAAATGGTTGTTAACTTGACTTCTAAAATGTTATTATGTAATATTTCTCATCAAGGTTTTTTCTTTGATAATTTCATCACCTTAAACAAACCAATCTATCAACAGTTTAGGTTTTTACTTTAGAAATACTGCAACAGCAACATAAATACATATTTCTACTTCCTTTCAGCAAAGCTTGATTTGAGGAAAAGATAAAGACAAGTTGAAAATGTTTGGGGAAATTAATTAACCTTTATCATCATCATTTTATGTCCGCTTTTCCAAACTCAAAAGGGTTGGATGGGTCATTAAAGTCTGAGTCAGATCTTATTTAGAGTTACTATCCTCATATATGGGTTGGGGGGGGGACCATGTCTTACTTGTACATTACATATTTAGCATCGTTTATATAGATGGATGCCCTTTTTATTGCTAACCACGTTACAGAGTGGACATCATTACTAGAGAGGATGCTTTGTCTCTGGCAAGACTAAAAAAGTCCTCATTACTCTCCATTATCTCCATTCATTTGTTCACTGGCACCAGAGAGGTTGTCTTATCACCTGCAAGACTGAAGGCATTTCTGTCTTTCCTGCATTGTCTCATTTGTTCTTTTCTTTCCCACAGTACTGGGTGGGAAGAGTGTCCAGTGTTGTTTGTGGGAAGGATGCTAGAAGAAAGTGTGATAGAAGAGAATTATGGTGATAAGAGCTAGAGCGTGATAGAAGAAAGGGTAATGGAAGAGAGAGAGAGAGAGAGAGAGAGAGAGAGAAAGAGAAAGAGAAAGAGAGAGAGAGAGACAGCTACTTAGTGGTTGTTGGTTAAGGAAATTGCAAACAACCATTGCCAATAATCATATTTCATAATTCTTAAACATTATTAAAATCAAAACATTAATTTAGAATGTGATATTCTGTATAACAGGCTTTTTAGACACATGCCATCATCATTATCATCATCATCATCATCATCACATCTGCTTTTTCCATGATGGATGAGATTTTATTGGAGCAGTATTCTACAGCTGGATGCCCTTCCTGTCGCCAACCGTTTACTTTTAAGGTACTTACAAGTAAGGTAGTTTTTTTCCACCAATCTTTCATCTGTTGAAACTGCTAAAGCCTGGTCACTTTTAATGCAGAACGTAAACAGAGTGCACTGGTAGCCTAAACAGTGTCAACAATGATGGCTTCATGGAGACAAACACACACACATGCACACATACATACATAAATACGTCTATACATGATGGCTGTCCCCTCGATTTCGAGTGTGACCACCCTGTGATATGTGTGAAAAAAAAAAAAAATGAGAATGACACAAAGGGTGCGTGAGTTTATTTATAGTTGAGTGAGCTTGCACTGCATGCAATCCACTTTCAGAGTGAGGCAACAAGTTTCCGATGGCACATACAATGAGACGACCAGACCACACCAAACTCTCAGGTTTTATTTCAGAGTATTCCATCTCCTAGTCCTTTCCTACCACAGGGCCCACAGGACAGCAGAAGTTTGTATACAGAGGTTTCTCTCTCCAAAGGTGGAAATGAACTCAAGTCCAGCTGCAATCACTTCTCAGACACAGTTAGCACTTCTCAGAGAGCTACATCAATGGATGATGCAGCCACATGGGCGACAGGAGAATTGCAACTGCTCCTGCCTATACTACACCTTCCATGCGATGAAACTATGGAAGTAGCGGTAATCCATTGTCACATACATGCATGATATCCCAACCGCCACCGTGGCAATGACCACTGCCGAAAGGTCAGCCCTCTGTTTGTGGTTTTTAGAACTTCCTGTGCATAAAGTTGATTATAGTTAATGAAGGATACACAGAAATGCAATCACTTTTGAGATAAGAATCCATCAATCCGCAGTGGTCTAACAGCATGCTCATTCACCATCTCGAGTATTTCTATGTACCCGCGCACTATTGCTAGATAGTCGTTGACTCTAAGCTGGGTTCATCCGTCCTTTTGACAGGTTTTGTTTTTTGTCCTGCTGGGTTTCTAGCAACCCTCCTCACCAGGCTAGTCTGGTGGGAGTGCCGGTTTATTTGCCGATGACTCGACCATGTAACAGGTTGTACTGGATTACATGTTACCAGTAGCACTATAAGTGACCTGATAAAAACATACATACATACATACATACATACATACATACATACATACATACATACATACATATGTATGTATACACACATATATGACAGGCTTCCATTCAGTTTCTGTGTACCAATTCCACTCACAAGGCATTGGTCGGCCATTGCCAGCATGGGAAAATGAACATTAAAATGGTGAGGAGGATGATGCAATAATAATGGTGATGATATGAGAATCAAGGTAATGATGGTAATGATGATATGATGAGGATGATAATGATGATGTATTTCAACTCTACTTTTTAATTCTTTAAGTACAAAGTATTTCTATACTAGCCAGCATGGGTGAGGAATGTTATTAGGTTTACATACTGAAAAGTAAATAATCAATCTTCTATTTAAACAAGTTAGTTTTATCTATTCTACTTTCCGGTTGATACAACCGGATTTCCTGATGCCATATCTAGCTTTCCTGGATATGTATTACCTGATCAGAGTAATAGACATATTATAACCCGATTTCCTGCAAGTATACATTAACTTTAAATTCTTCTGTCCTGATGTCCTGCTGATATATTACAATTTCCTGAACATGCAGAACAATTTTAAAAATATACCTCTGGGCTATTTATTTAAATCATAGAATATTACAAGACTAAAATTACGAAATAGGAAACAAGAAAAAAAATCAATCAATATTGACCTGACTGATTTAGACATTTAAGTCCGGCTTATAAATTGAATAAGCAAAAATATTAGTATATGTAGTATCACTGAATCCTATAGCATGTTCAAGAAACAAAGGTAATTGTAAATTCCTTCCAGACATCCATTGCACCACATACATGACTACTCAAGAGCAAAATATCATTTAGCTTACTACCTTTCTTTCTTCAAAATTTAAGTGGTTTTCAGAATTCTGAAGTACCATAAATTTCCATCTGGGTTATACAAATTTGTACTGTAGCAGAGTCAAATATTTTAAATTTGTTAAATTGTGTGACAATGCTATAGTATATCTAGTGATCTCTCAGAAAGAAAAAAAGATTACATATCTATAAATTGAGCATTTAAAATAGTCAATTTCGAAGTTCACATGTTCCTCATTTTGCGTGAGATAACTTTCACACACTTGACATATTTCTTGACAGAATAAAGAATAAAAGGAAAACATATTTTAGAAGTTCATGTGTTATTAAAAAGAGCTCGAAATGTTTTAAAATGTTATGATGCTTACTCAGCTAAGCAAAGATTAATGTGAAACATTTGAAATGTAATGAATTATGTTATTCATATCAAAACTCCTTTGGTTTTGTACTATGAATCTTCTGACTTCAAAAGTGCTTAAGGTGCTGACATTTTTATCCAGAGGTCTTAAGGTGAAACTCTTCTACAAATATTATATTGTGTTTTAACTTTGATGCTTTACATCTTCATTCTGCTCATCTTAAATGAGGTACTATTATTATTTGACAGAACATTCATCTCTAAAATAGCTGTTCTAAAACTTCCTGCTAATTCTCAAATATTCCAAAACATCCAAACCATTTTAACATGAAAGAATGAAATTTAAAGTACCTATAGCTCTGGGGAATCTAATGAGTGTGGTACATTTCTGTGTTATTGAGATTTAGATATGCTACAACCCACAGTTATAATAAATATTAAGGAGCAAATGTTTTTGATGTCTGGTAGCCATAATAAAAGATACAGTGTAGTGGACAGATCTGATAAATATAGAATAGGGATTTTAAGATTTTGCTGTATTCATTCATGCAAGTTATTATCTTTTGATTCTTTCATTAAATGTGTGTATGTGTGTGTTGTTTTTTTTTTGTTTTTATTTTTTTTGTAAGTAGACATTGTATGTTAGGTACTTTATTGTGTAATCTCAATCCCCAGCCGCTCACTTTTCAATTGTAGTCTTTTAATTTGTATTGCAATATTGTAATGTCTGAATGTTTTATGGTACCATTGGGACAATTAAAGAAATTATTATTAGTAGTATTAGTATTGGTGTCCATATATTTCATTATTATGTTTCTTTATAATACTCTTTTAGAGATTGTTACTTTTGGGAGAGAATTAGATCTATTACTTTTTTCATCTTGATGTATTCAGTTACTTTATTTGGTATTATCTTGGATCTCAAGAACCCTCAGCACTACCCTAGCTCTTCTTTACAAAATAACATTTCAGCTGTATTCTCAGTTTTAATTCATATCTTAACTGATCATTTACTAGAAGCTCTTTCTATGATTCAGTTGTGACCTATGGTTATACTGTCAGTGAAATTGTAAAGAATTTTGATATCTTTAAATTAAACTTCTCATACCTAAATATTTATATCTCTCTGTACCTACCAGTTTCCGGACTTTCTCATTTGATAAACTGACCTTATTATTTTGCACTATTTATCATTGTTTTCATTATTAACTCTTTTCCTGTGTTAAGCGGATATATCCACCCAAAATGTTATTACTGTAAACCGCGGAAAGCAAATTTACCCTACAGCATTGTAAAAACTTCTCGTTATGCTGTGAGAAGTGGACACACCCACAAATTTGATTACGCAGTGAAAGGGTTAAGACTCCCCTGTTTCAATAGCAGATTCTTCCAAATATATTCTCTATATTCATTTTCTCTTTGTACTAAGGAATCTATTTCATCACTATCCTTTGAAAACAACAGCAAACTGTCCAACAAACGAAACCTCTATGTGGTCATTTGACTTGCTCGAAATTTCATTCAAATTTCCTTCAGATCACACCCTATTGTCTTAAAAAAAGAGGGACACATTGGATAATGTAGTCTTGGACATTCATAAAGACATAATGGTCAAGGCTGGAAGATATTTGAGCATATATCTGCTCAATCAGGGCTAACCTGGAGCTAAACAACAACTTCAAATTGTCTGAAACACAAGATACTTGATTTTATGCTGCTGACTGTCATTATACAACATGTTTTTATATTTAACAGTAATATTAGTGGCACAATATCACAAAATGCCAAGGAGACACATTTCAGAAACTCCTTTATTGATCTTAATACTGATTAGTTATTTACTAGGATAATATAACTTTGCTTTCTATTGAAACATTCCTTACTATCAACTTGTATATTCATCTAGTTCTGTAATCTATTAGCAATGTTATATGCAATTGAATAATCAAAGCATACACTTTTATCACCTTCATCATCATTATCATTATGACATTCATTACCACTCTTTATTTATTATTACATGCATTTGTGAACAGTATCATTGTTGGATATTTAAGCACAAATAGTGTTCCAATGGGCCAATAACTGGTTCATCTTTATTATTATCACTTTCACCACAGCCACCATCATATCATTAGCAGCAGCAGAAGTAGAATTATGTTATTCTTGGTAATGATATTGGTGGTAATCTCTAATATGGTCAGGTGTTTTATAATATTTAATTATCTGTTGTGGTTTGAAATCTCACCTAGACTGATGACGTTTTTAAAATAATAAAAATATTAAAATAGCATATTTGGATTATTCAATTTCCTGTATTTTCCCAATTGTTATGAAATATGCCTTGCATCTAGTAAATAATTATGATTATTATCATTAAAATATTGCATATATAGATATTCATCAACAGCTTCTTGCACTTATATAGCTTTTTGTTTCATTACTTTATCAACATATAATATTTGCAACAGATATTTAATTAGCTACAGTCCAACTGTAAATTTCTTATCAATTGTGTGTTGAAATTATCTTTATATAACAAACTTATATATTGTCATCAAATAAGAATCAAATTATTTCTTAGAAAAGATCTTTCATGTTTATATGATGCATATAGGTATAAATTATTTTCTTAAAGTTAGAATGGGCAGTGTGTTATAGTATATTGTCTACTTTCTGATGAAATTATTAATAAGAAGGTTTAGGAAGTGGCTGTTACTTTTTTTACTTTGAGATAACTGCATCGCTTCTGAAATAATTTCATGCCAGAGTAACATTAAAACCAATAAGTTTCTATAAAGTGATATTATGATTATGTTATATATTTATTGGCACCATGTATAATTTCATCATCTCTATCATTTTGTTTGGAGAGGGAGTAAAGATATTCTCTCTTTTTCTTTTTATTTCTTTTACACTCTCTAATCTCAATTTCATATCACATTTATGGGCATCAAGTTTAAAGCTGTATTTTTAGTAATCCTCCAGTGCCTGCAGGGTCTGTCATGTTTTTTTGTATCAAAAGCAATTATTTGATACAAATTTTTGAAGCCATCTGTGACATTTCTTTTTTCTCTCTCATCATGAAACACCTTCTCATACTAGTACATATTGGTGTCTCTGGGTACAACATTATGATCAATGGTTTGTAAAATAATGACAAATATTAATCATATTTAGACATTCACATCATAATCTCATCTCTAATAGCTTGTCAGTTCCTTGTTTTCTTTACATTGTTTTTACTTTGTCTTCTATGTTTTCTCATCTATTTTTCTGTTCTTTCTTCATCCTAATGCTCATCCATCCTCCATAAAAGCTTTTGCTTGATTTGTTGTGACATTTTTTTCTCTTAGCATTAAAGTTATTACTGAAATCTACTGAATGACATCAAAGTTCTCTTTCAATCTAAATAGATTGTTTTATTCAGTCATCATCTCCAACCTTTCCTCCTTTGTCTTCTCCTCATCATTAGTGTCGATGTTATTAGGAGAAATTTATTAATATATCAATTTTTTTGTCAATAATGTTATAGCAGAAATCATAGTTTTAATTGGAATCTCAACTTGTGAAACATGGTGATGTATTTCACTGATAAGTGGACTAAAAGTTTTTATATATTAATCTTTGGGCTCGTGTATGTGTGTGTGAATGTAACTGCAGAGAAATATACAGGTGTGATTAAAAGGAACTATATGGGAAAATAAGCAGTTTCTTCTAGTATAAACCTGATCACATACATTACTTAATAACTTTATGTTTCTGTTTTCATTCCAATAATGTACAATAATTGTCCTTTTCGTGGTTATTCTTGTAAACATGATCATCATTGCAAACAACACCATTATGATGATTATCTTCATATTGTTCATCAGTATCATGAATTGCAGACTTTTTTCATATTTTGTAATAATTTACTCAGATACAGTTTATCAGCATATTTCCTCTTTTCAGTTTGTTCTAATTTATACCTGACCTTATCTTTGCTGTCAACCAGTGTTTTTTTAAGTGCCTTTCAATATATTTTTAAAGTTTCTTCATTGAGGAAAAATAACAAAAAAACTCTCCCTTCTATTTCCAATTGATAAACAAACTAGAATCTCAGATTCAACTGTTAAGATTTTGTTTTGTCCAATTATATTTTTTCGCACTTTAAAATAACTTATATTTCACCTACAAAACAGAATCTATTTATTTGCTGTTTATAGACATCACTTTTCATTTTTTACATTGTAAGAAGATTTTAGAATATATATATATTTTGCTTCCCAATGTTTAAGATATCCATCAAAATGAATCTGATACACTATAAGAAAAAGGAACAAATACATGCAAAGATGATATGATTGAGTTCTTATTGATACTTTTGTCTCACTGAAATGGTTACACAAAATCTATTTCTTTGCTAACAGCATTGCACACATAGTATTGGTGTTTCCATTATAGATACTGAACTGTGAAGCCATTCAACATATGATGTGACAATGAATGTCTCCACTGAAATATGAACTGTAGAAGAAAATTGAGAGATCAGGAATGAATGAAGGGAGAAAATCAATTATGTAAATGTATGAAAGTAAAAAAATAGAATTAAAAAAATAGCTAGGAAAAATTGAACTTCTTCTTGAAATGATATTGCAAGAAAGGCCTGAGAATCTGGTAAAGCCACCATTTGATTCACACATATACACATCACAAACACTTATACATAGAATTATAAATTATTTTTCTCTATAGAAAAAACCCCCAGAAATCTTCAGTATTTGTTCTGAGAAAGAAAGTAGTGTAAAAACTTGTCATTGAATTTGGCTACAATGTACCATTAGCAATGATGCTGGCTATCATATTAAAATAGGTACTTAAAGATGGCCTGAATGTATGCCAAAATCATGCTGGAAGCTACAAACTTATATTTAAGAATCTGTATTGTTTGTATTGTAACACTGGAACAAAATATTTTACTTTTGTTTACTTTTGTTTACTTCTTTATATCTTTAGTATCCCATTTTTTTTTATTCTCTAACAATTTATGCAAATTTTTAAATTGTCAGCACTACACAAACAATGTAAGCTGAAAATGCATTCAGACTGAAGAAAATGTATATCCTTTTCCTCCTCCCTTTCCTCCCCTCCTCCTCCTCACAATTATAAAAATGATTTCAAACATAGGCATAATGCCAAAATGGTTGGGAAGAGGTATAGTCGATTTAACCAATTCAATTACTTGACAGGTACTTATTTTATCATGCCCAGAAGGATGAAAAACAAAATTTACCTTGTGGGATTTGTACTCAAAACATAAAAGGATATAATTAAATTCAATGAGGTGTTTTGTCCGGTGCTCTACTAAATCTCATACTTCACATGTTGTTAATGAATAACGTTTGCCAGCTTTGCATGGACACACCTATGACATATTTAAAAACCAACTAAATATTTGTGGGTATCTCACTAAATCAGGTTTCTTGATATACCATGTTCTATTTTTTAAAGGAACACATTCTACTAACTGTCATATTATACAGGTGGCTGTTGTTTTTTTTGTACCGGTTATTTGAAGTTATGAAGTTGATATAACTTCAGTCAATTGACTTTATTCTTAATTCTTAAAGCATGGAAGTTTACTATAGCATTTTAAGTTGCTAGTAATGTAGGTTACTTATATAATTTTTGATGTCTTCATGAAACTATATGTGACTATATTAGATAATAACTATAATGATATGTGCACATGATGCATTAAGAAAACTATGTATGGTGTACATATAAGCATTCATCATTCTATGCATTCATTGATTTTTTTTATATTTTAAGAGTCTAGTTAGACATTTAAAGAAAATAAATAACATATTATTATGGAATGAGTGCAATTGCTGGGGGGTGTCAATTCAGCACAATTTGTATTAGAAATGTATGTTGTTAACTATGCTCAAAGCATGTTACAATTCTATTTGATTGCATATATAAATTAAACCTAATTTCATAAGTTTTTCGTTGTTTTATGAATATGTTGGTGTAGGTGGTAATTTATCCCAACAAAACTGATTATTTTCTTGCCTTGTTAAAAGTGACTTCATTAATCAGCAGTTTACTACTTTTTCTTTTATTTTTATCTAAAAACTAAACAAAAGTAGCCAATATATATCATCATCATCATCATCATCATCGTTTTACGTCCGTTTTCCATGCTGGCATGGGTTGGACGGGTGATTTC
>JAOPJM010001604.1:10817482-10829191 GCA_027124095.1 Muusoctopus leioderma
TATATATGTATATATATATATATATATATATATGGCGTAATTGGTAATGTGTTTACTTGGCATACTACAAATATGTGTTTTGACTCCCCACGTAGGATTTTTCACATGAGATAGATTCCTCCAATTGCTCAGAAGGCTCCATACTATCCCTATATCTCTCTCATCATGATGCCTGTGTAATGAGGGATGGCATTAGATTTGTCAGTATTCAATCACTCCTACCATCACCCTTCTTTATTGTTAGCCATCACTCTCTCTCTCTCTCTCTCTCCTGTTACTCTATCATCACCCTTTATTGATAATCATCACTTTCTGTCTCTCTCTCATTACTCCCTCCTCTGTCATTCATTATTGACATCCATCACTCTCTCTCTCTTACCATCACCCATCTTTATTGCTAGCCATCACTCACACATTACTCCATCCTCTATCACTCATTGATGATATCCATCACTCTTGTCCTCCTATCACTCTCTTTTCCCCTATCATGCTGCTCATGCTGTTTTCTATTCAATCTCATTACCAACATAGAGCTGTATTTCACTCTCTCTCTCTCTTCTATTACTTTATCCTTCCTCTCCCACCTTCTCACTCCTACTGCTCTGGTTCTCCCCATTTAGACTCTCTTCTATCTCCCTCTCACCCTACTTCCTCTTCCATCAGTCTTCTATCACCCTCTCGGTACTGGTGGCACAATAAAATGTGCCAGTACACTCTGTAAAGTGATTAGCATAGAGAAGGTTATCCAGCCATAGAAAACATGCCAAAAATTGGAACATATGAGCAAGATGTGGTCACCAACCTGTCTAGGAGGGTAATATCTCTGAACAAGTGCTGACTCGGACTGTGACGACCTGTCTAACCCATGACAGCATGGAAAAGCAAACCTAAAATGATGATGATGATGATGATGATATATAAAACATGTTTTTTTTCTGTCTTTTAACACGTTTGCATTATTCTTTCTAATTACAGTTGTGATGAAAGTTATGATGCCATACTTGTACATGATGGTATTGACAAATCAGCCAATGTTATCGGAATTTTTTGTGATGTCCACAACACCCAAGTTGTAAAATCTAGTGGGCGCTACATGTATATTGATTTCTACTCAGATGATAAAGATGAAAGACAGGGTTTTGCAGCCAAATACACATTTTTTACTGAGCACCAGACAACCGCAGATTCAAGAACTACACCATCTACAGGTGAGAATTCAGTTTATAAAAAAGAAAAAAAAGAAAAAGAAAAATTAAATTTACAAAGTTTTCAATTATTCCTTTATTGTTGCATGTTATTTACAGCCTTTTTCCAGTCTTTCAGTTATTCAGGCATTTTTGAAAAAATGTTTTCTTCACTTCAAGAATAAAAGAGATTGTTACTGTGCAGAACCGCCTATCAGAGTTCAGTGTTTAACACTTCTGCTTGTAATCTAAAATATTGTTGTTGTTTTTTCTTCTTCTTCTAATTTTAATCACTGTTTCAAACAGATTATGCTATCAATAAACAAAATAAAATATCATTACTGGCTGTCAAATCAGCTGGCTGTCAAATCCAGGAAGAAAAAAAGCAGGAACCAGATGTACAGAATCAAATAGTGAACTTCATGTAATGATTCTAGCAGTGTTTGAGATATCTTAAAAGTGACTTTTTTTTTTATTCACTATGAAAGTGTGAATGTTTAATAGAGATAATTAATATTTTTTCTTTTATATTTCATCAAAATACGGTTTTAATGTGATATAAAATTGTAAAGAATATTTACCCAGAATATTTGATAAATTTTAAGGTTTCCCCTCTATAGAATAGATCATCTTATTGCTGTTCTGCTATTAGTTTTCCAAGTTGTTGTTTTTTTTACCAATACAGTTCAAGGATAATGTTTATGAGTATGCATTTGTGTACACCTACACACATTCTGTATATACCAAATATTTCCTAATTAAATCACAGACCCGATGGAACCCCATGTAGTGTGAACAGTAGAGACTAGAATACTGGCAAGCCAACAAGGGAGTGTCTACGTAGTCACTTGACCTGCTACACATAAGAAAAAAAGGGGATAGTTATGACTGGAATGCTCCATTAGGGATAACCTGGTGCTAAACAACAACAACAACAACAACTAGAATACTAAAGATGATCCTCTATGATGAAATACCAGATGCCCCAGGCTTGACTGGTTGGTTGTTTTCCAATTCAAAATAAACTGATGGAAAATCTCAAGCACATTTCAATGACTTTTGAGTTTTGGTATTTAATCCAATATGACTGTCAGTCCTGGGGACATTTGATCTTCATCATGATCCTGGAGTCCAAGAGATAGAGGAAACACAGCATCAAAAGGTTATGAGGCAACACAGCACAACATGATGACTATGGAAATGCCTCTGCTTTCTAGCTAGGTCTAAGGTCTAGTTCAAACTGTATATCATTAGTATTGTTGCCAACTTATATTTAACGAAAAACGCATACACACAAAAAGTAGAACACAAAAGAAACCTACACACCAAATAATCCTTTAGTCAACATTGGTTCACGAGTCAGTATTAATCCTTCCTTATCAGAACTGCATCTCTCCCTGTCCATGAATCACTAATCATCATAAAGATAAACTGGACATCAGCCATATTATCTTCAGCATATTATCCCTATCCTCCATTCTAGAGAGGCATCCACCTCAACTTTGGAATAATTATATAATATATAGTGGCACAATTGTTCTGAGGTTAAGGTGTTTGACTAGTGGCTAATTGGTCATGAGTTCAATCCTCACCATTGTTCACCCACTGTTCTGAGTTCCAGAGCAATTCATGTAACTCTGTTTGATCCAGTTTGCCTAACTAACTTAAAAGAGGTTATACTCTCTACATTTCAATTGATTGGTTAGTGGTGGGAAGGGCATCTAGCTGTAAAAACAATTGCCCAAGCAAAACTTATCCCATTCATATAAGCATAGAAATTGGAAGTAAAACAGAAAAAGAAAATGTGTGTGTGTGTGTGCATGTATATGTATATGTATATCTTAATGCTTGTATGTTCCAATACTTTAATTTAAAGTGATATATAAAAACAATACAGTGTTATTTTATTTGTACAAGCTTTTACAAAGTTTTCAAACTTTATGTAGAAAATAGAGAAAAGCTAAAGATAAAGATAAATAAATTCAAGAATAATTGAAGTTCCTACAATTTAGAGAGAAAATTACTTCAATAGGTAAATTAAATATTATTTAATCATAATACTGGGTAAATAAACCCGTAAATGCTGGTTTCTAGAAAAACAAAATAGAATACTTAGTAACCTGAAAGCATCTGATATTTTAAATTTCCTTTATTTTTTTTTTTATTAGTTTGGTCTGGAGTAAGGGGTTATGCCTATGACCTTGACAAGCCTTCTGAGACCGGTGAGATTGATGCCACTAATGTTTCACTTAAACTGTTGCAAGTTGACAATTGCAGCAAAGATATGTGCAGGGATGGATTCCAAGAGGGCTGATGTTCTGGGAAGAACGGACTGAGCTTATAGTGTGAGGCCAGGGGATTAGACAGAATATGGGTAATGAGAGAAGGAGAGATGAGTGGAGGTGGTACGAGACTAGCTAGCCCCAAGGAGCAGAGGCCATTGTAGTAGCAGTAGATAGGAAACACCATGTCTGTTGGGAGTGTGTTTGTGAGGGACTTCATGCCAATAATGCGAGTGGCCTTTCTTTGCATGTGATATAAAATGTCTGTGTGTATAGCAGTACCATTCAAGATATGGAAACATTACTCCAATATGGGTCTTGCCTGAGCTTTGTAGAGTCGTTGTTGTTGTTCTTGTTTAGCTCTAGGTCAGCCATGATTGAGTAGACCTATGATCAAAGGCGTTCCAGCCATCCTTTCTATTTGTATATCTAAGATTACACTGTTTAATCTGTCCTTTTTTTAAGACAGTGGGGGATTTGGGGGGAGAATTAGCTGCTATTTCTTGCAGGTTAAGCAACCATGTAGCGGCTCCTTTGTTGGTTCAAAATTTTATTTTTGTTTTTGTGGTTCAGCCCCAAATCAATTCTGATTGAGTAGATTTATTGTCAAAAGTATTCCAGCCATGACCATCCCATCTTATTTTTATATATAGTATATCTTGAATTATATTATCAAATGTATCCTTCATTTTTTAAGATGGTAGGTTGTTATTGAAGGATTCAAAAAAGTTAAGAAATTTATAGAGATTGGTTTGTATGAAATATTAAAGTATGCCAATGAATTAAACTTTGATGGCTGGAAATCCAACAAAGCGTAACAGTTCTACATAAAAAAATGTTGATATAACTGCCTTAAGTAGTTTTATTTAACTACACTCAAAAATAGTGTATTGGAATTCCATCTGTAGAATAACATGATCTAAATGTATATGATGGCTAAGAATTTGAGGTGCATAATTCCTGAACAATTGTAGTGTAACTTGGTTTACACTAATTGACTTATATCAGTTTCAGTATAAGTTCCTGGTAACTGGTACTAGTGTGTGTGTTTGTATTATAAGTCCTGTCTAGAGTTATCAGACGTATCTCACCTATATTAACTATACTGAAAAATGGTAAAATAACAATGTAATGAGAAGTATAATGTTCTGTATCCATATGAGAATTCATATTATGGCTTCTGGTTATAAAAGAAATAAAAGCAATGATGTAGAAAAAGTTTGTGTTGGTAATAATATTACTTCTCAGAAATGTACTAGCTCTTTGAATGATTACCTTATTTGTAATAATTTTCCGGCTTCTATATCTCATTCATAGTTTCTGATGTTTCAATATGAATTGATTTTTCCTTCACAAATCATACTACATTCAATAGAAATATATTTAGCAGTAGAAAACTTATATAGACCAAGAAAACAACTTGGAATTATTTACAGTAATTCTGTATTAATTGTAGGATATAGACAAGTTAGGTATTGTGAAAACAATGGTGTGAACAGTAATATCAATTATAAATGAGGTAGAAGAAAGATGAGGGTTTTAGATGTAAATAGTTATTTATTTGTGTATATCTATGTGTATATAAATTTGTAATTACCATCGTATCATTAAATATTGATAATTTTGAATGTATTGCTATGAATGATTTAAATATGATCTTTAATTATCAATGGTCAATACAATGTTTCTCCATCCAAAATAATAATAATATCCTGCACTTAGTGCTAGAAAAAAACTTGGTTTCTGTTCATTATTCACTATCATTCTTCCTATCAACAATCTGCACACTAGATCATACCCATATGTATACATACAAACACAGATTTTATTCAATTTATTCTTTCGAGGTGAAAGTAATTCTTGTAATTGTGGAAAGATAGAAAAGAAATGTTTATCAAGTTATATATGTTCACCTTATAATTGTAGATAGTCAGCATCTAATAACTTTCTATTGTCTATTTTTAACACATTTTGTATAGAGCAATAATCGGGCAATCATGTTTGTCCTTCATTTAAATTAATTTGATTGTTCAGTTTTGAAAAGTTCTGATTACTTATTAGTTGTTGGGTGAAGTAAAAATGTTAACATCATTTTCAAACCAAATATAGGTTATTTTGATTCCTTCTTCAGTTATTTTTGTACTTCACTTATATATTCCTGCCTACATATTGCTTCTTGTAAGCAGACTTAATAATGCAAATTCAAATGCATCATCGTGTGCTGATTGCAGAGTCTCACATAATTATAACAGAAGCCAAGAAATTCCTTTGGTTTCTTTTTATGTGTTTCAGATAAGGATATTACTTTTTGAAATTGCAGCTCTTTCTCTGTACGCAGTACTAAACAGTCAAGTGGTTTGCAGTAGTATTTAGATGGACATCCACAGGCTGTACCCTACCTACTACTGTCATGTTTTTTTGTTTTGACTTTTACTCATGCATAATGTGATAGCCGTTGGTCACAATGTGTCATCAATTTGATTAATCCCCTGGGTACTTAAATACTAACGTTTGAAAACTGAGATGTTAAGTTAACTCTGATAGAACAGCAGTGCCATTATTTTGATGAAATTCTGCATCTATGCATTGTATAAGTCATTTTTATTTTATTGAGTAAACTAACATAATGTTATCACTTTATTCCTTATAGTATATATCTTTGTTCATAGTTGATGCAATGAACTCCTGCTGTTGATGTTGGTTATAAAACACTTCATCTAGATTAATAAGATTAAAGTCGTTTAATCTCAATTCTATAGTAGTAGATTTCAACATTCCTCAAGAGATTTCAACATGAATGTTTGTTTTTCTTTTACCTTTTGAAGGGATAGCATATTTTATTATTCAATTTTGGCAGCCTAATAATAAACTGATAAAAATAGTAATAATTTCTTTGTGAGGGAAGGAAATAAGTTCATTTGTTCAACCTCAGTATATTACATACTTTTTTCTAATTATTCATTTTACACATAAACAAAATAAATAGTAAAACACTAAATATCTGATTCCTTATTCATGGTAACCTCTATCAATGGGTAATTAAGTCTATGGGAATTGATGGAAATGGGGAGAAGTTCATGAAGTTAATGGAACAAGCAAGATAAGTGAAAAGCAATAGCTACTTTTATAAATCATTATCAGATTGCAAGTTTATATTACTGGCTTAACTCACCGAGAACTTAACTCTACTCAATAGTACACAGTATATTACTGATAAATATATTATCCTCTCCAACAAGATTTAATGTCAGAGCTATAAAAACAGATACTGTAAAGACACAATTCAGCTGTCTGTCCTCTAAACCAACTCTCTTTTCATGAAGAATAATAAAGACTAACTACTAAATAAGTAGCTGATCCCACTGTGTGGCACCTTGGACAAGTGTCTTTCATCATAGGATTGGGTCAACCAAAGCCTTGTGAGGGAAATTTGGTCGATGGAAACTGCACGGAAGCCCTTTGGTGGAATCTTTCCACTTAGGTGGTAGACTTAATCTGTTGCTCAGCTTAACACTACCACTTGGTCTTTTGGTGACTTTAGAGGAGTCCACTCTATTGCAAGCATGCAGAACAAGTCTCCAGCTCGAGGAAAACTTCCTTCCTTTGACCATTCTTTGGAAGCCCTGAAAAAGGGGGATGGGGACTAAACCTTTAAAAGAAACTCATTCCACTCGGTTCATCTGTGAAAGAGTTAGTGGAGAGCCATTATATCAATAGCTTAAGTTCCCTCTATATCAGAATGATTACTCATCATGAAACGTTTAAGATGCTTTACTTTTGTCTTGTCGAATATATAAAATTCATGAAAAATAAATTGTGATGCGGATGATGGTGACAACAATGACAATAATGAGGGTGACGACAATGACAATAATGATGGTGACAACAATGACAATAATGAGGGTGACGACAATGACAATAATGAGGGTGACGACAATGACAATAATGATGGTGACAACAATGACAATAATGAGGGTGATGACAATGACAATAATGAGGGTGACGACAATGACAATAATGAGGGTGACAACAATGACAATAATGAGGGTGACGACAATGACAATAATGAGGGTGACAACAATGACAATAATGAGGGTGACAACAATGACAATAATGAGGGTGACAACAATGACAATAATGATGGTGACGACAATGACAATAATGAGGGTGACGACAATGACAATAATGAGGGTGACAATAATGAGGGTGACGACAATGATAGCTTTATTTACTTAATGAATACAAAATATATTTTTTTTAAAACATCTAAAAACAAAGAACGGAAAATGGTAAGTAGAGTTAAATATTTTACCTAAGGATTCAATGCAATATTGATCCTCTACTGTAACATTTACCTGGTGGTAAATTATCTAAACAATAGTCTGTCTAGATAGTGATTACCTGTTTGATGATGACATCAAATCTTTTACCTGAAGAATGAAGAAACAAACACTAATAACAATGTCTTATGTGAAAGCAGTTGGCTTAACAGAAATACTTGCACACCAGACTAAATGCTTACCTTACTCTAATTAGTTTCACCACTCTATGTTCCATGTTTAAACTATGTCATGGTTGACTTTACTTTTCCTCTATTCATGCCAAGAAAATGAATACCAGTAATATACTTTTTACTACACTACTTCCTTTCATAAATTGCTTTATTTATCTAAATAAATCAACAATTTTGTTCTTAAGTAGACATGAAAAGTCTGAATTGTAAAGGAAAATAGTGTGTTATAGTATTCATGCTTTCTCCCAAAGCATTAGAAGAGTAAATAAATAGTTAATACTAATTATCTTTCTTACAAAAAATAAATAAAACATAAGATAAAACTAAAAGTAAATAAATAAATAAAATACAATAAATAGCAAATTCGTTGTTATTTGTTTTTTGAAAAGTGTTCACTTGATGAAGCTTAATTTGTTTTTAAGAACTTTTTCTCATCTGTCAAGTGTCTGCTAGGGAAATGATAAGATTTCACAGAATCAACCTTTGCATCACATTTATTTGCCAAGTAATTTCTGTGGCTGCTTACCAATGTACTAAAAGGATAGAAGCTGAGAAGTCTGAATATCTTCATGAAGTTCTCCTTGCTATAATTCAATGTCCAAATTAATCTCATAAGAACCTGCTACAAATATCATCAGCAGCAACAGAAACATATGGTAACACAAAGAGAGAAGAAGAGTACTCACTCCAAACAGTAAGAATGGAATTAAGTAATGGAAATTGGGAAATTCATTTGACGATTGATTGCTAATTATACACCAAGACTTAATCTGGATTTAATTGGAAATGCTTGAGAAACAATAGCACAACCAGCTGGATGATTTAAGAGGAAGTTTGACAAACTTTTCTTGCCAGAAATCAATTTCATTTGTTTATTATTTTTGTGGTTCTGGTGGCAAGAAAATTCATATATTCTTGCAATAAATCTCTTTCATAGAGTTTAGTTATGTGTTTATGACCCACATATATTTTTTTTAATATATTTCACCATAGGAAAGTGGTGACAACCAAGGTAGTAGATTACCGTACTAAATGCATTACAGTACTCAGCTTTGTATCGCACTGAAACTGAGTTTGCCTTTTATACCTCTGGGGTTGATAAAATATGCCAGTAATCTACTGGGTTTGATCCAATTAGTTATACGTCTTCTACAAAAACTGGCTTGTGTTTCATTAAAAGAAATCAATATATATTTTTTTTAAATTTTATCAGTATCCTGCTATTTGAACATTTTAAATAACTCAAGCTCTTCATATCATTTTGATAGTTAAGTGTTTGCTATCCCAACTCATGAGTAACTTGCGGTTGGTTCCTATTTTGTAATAATTGTCAAAACCCACACTTCCTCACCAATTATGGTTAACTCTCTCAACTGAGTCTGTAATTCTCCACATCCACTTTCTCTGTAATGATTTTGGTTATATCACTCAATGATATATTTAAATTTTTGTCCTCCTTTCAAATCCCATGCACCTTCTTGTTGCTTCCAGTCCAGTTCCATTTGAAATCATTCAGTTTTCATCTACTTGTTAATTTTCCTTTCCTAAATTCTATGATGTGAGAAATCATCATCATCATCATCATCATCATCATCATCATCATCGTCATCACCATCACCACCACCATCATTAGAGATGTGGCAGAAATGGTAGTATTAGACTAAATTCCTTCCTTGGTCCATCAGGTGGACAAACGAACCCTGGTGATTTCCTTGATGAGTGATATGTCTTTGTCATGGAATTTTCATGGGCGAATACAATGGTGGTTTCCCCTTGCCCTCCTTTTGGTATTTTTTACAAGACACCATCTTGTTGGCTAGATACACATAGTAAGATACACATAGTACATAAAGAGCTGGAACAAATACGACAAAGAATGTTGTCCAATGATCTAACAATTCTGCTAATCCACAACTCTGGAGTGGTATTATATTTTATTGACACAGGAAAGATAAAAAGTGAGATTTGAACTCAGAACATTAAGAGCCAGAACAAATACCATGAGATATTTTGTCTGGTGCTCTAATGATTCTGCCAATTTGCTGCCTTATTGAACTAAATGCTTTACAGTATTTAATTTTATTAAACCTAGAGATATTGGAAAGTCATCACCAACAGAATTTGATCTTAGAACAAGGGTTAGAGGATTAAATATTGGACTAAATGCTTTACAGTATTTTACTCTGTACCTATTGGTCTTAGATCAAATCTTGTTAGTGATGACTTTGTAATATCTCTAGGGTTAATAAAACAAGAACCAGTTATGTGTTAGGTCAATTAAATTGACTACATCTTTACGCCAAAATGTTTGGCCACGTGCAAAAATTATTATTATTATTGTTTGGCCTTGTGCCTATCGTAGAAACAATTATTATCACATAAGGGTAGTGGATTGGCAGAATCACTAGAGCATCACACAAAATGCTTTGTGGTATTTGTTCTGGCTCTTTACATTCTGAGTTCAAATCATGCCAAGGTCAACTTTGCCTTTCATCCTTTCGAGGTCAATAAAATAAAGTACCAGTCAAGTACTGGGTTCAATTTAATCAACTAATCCTTTCCCCAAAATTTCTAACCTTGTGCCTATGTTAGATTTTGTGTAACACTCCCGCTGTCGTTTGTATAATTTGTCCTTGTAGTGCCCCCTCATCCATCATCCTTATGGAAAATAAAACAAATCATTATTATTATTATTAGTGTGGTGGATTAGCTGAATCGTTAGCACGTCGAACAGAATGCCTTGCAGTATTCGTTCCAGCTCGCTACACTCTGAATTCAAACCCTGCCAAAGCCAACTTTGCCTTTCGTCCATCTGGGGTCGATAAACAAAGTACCAGTCAAGTACTGGGGTCGATTTAATTGACTTACCCTTCCCCTAAAATTTCTGGCCTTAGAAAGAATTATTATTATTATTTAATGGATTGTTTTTTTTTATTGCATTTTGTCTTGTGAGTGGCCAATCAAGTTGAACTTTTTGATGGTAAATTACTGGTACTTATTTGATATCAACCTAAGAGTGATTGAAAACAAAGTTGATATATGCAGGATGTAAAGTGAAAATGTTGACGCATTGCACTTACATACTATAACAGAGCAAGTCTAGTTCTTTATACTTTATCCTATTTTGATAGCCCTTATATTTAAAATATTGAACACTGGGGAAATACACATAAATTGCATTAGAATTGAGCAAGGAATGCATTCTATCTGTTATTGGCTTTTGCATTCAAATTCTATCCAGATTGATTTTTATTCCATCAGGATCAATATAGTAAACACCTTTTTATGTACTAAGGCTGAATGTATCAATTATACTCCTTTTTCTGATTAAAAAAAAAAGCTTCGAAGTAATATATTTTTGTATATCAAATAAAATTAAAAAAGATTTTCAATATCAGACTTCAGTATATACAGAACCACAATGAGCTAGCTGGACCAAGTAAACAGTATACAAAAAACATAAAAATAACATCTAGTTTATATTTATTTTATCAATATTAGAAAATATTCCAAGTAACCATTATCAATAGTCCCAGCTTTCCAAATACTAGATTGTACCAAATATGTTTATTTTTGTTTTGTTTTCTTTCAACTTGAGGCTAAGAGCTTTTGGTGCAACCAGTTTTTTTTTCATCTACCTACTTACATATCATTAAAATATGTGTGTGTGTGTGTGTGTGTGTGTGTGTGTGTGTGTGTGTGTGTGTGTGTGTGTGTGTGTGTGTGTGTG
>JAOPJM010001604.1:11283880-11294088 GCA_027124095.1 Muusoctopus leioderma
CGACCCCGGAAAGATAAAAAGTCAAAGTTGTCTCCGGCGGGATTTGAACTCAGAACGTAAAGAACTGGAACAAATACGGAAGACTTAGAGAGAGAGAGAGTGAGTGAGAGTGGTCGAAAAACATGTGTGCTTTTTCCTTTGAACACTATAATAATACACAATGCTTAGAACAGGGGGAACAATTGTCAAATAGAGAGTGAGGACAAACACCATAGAACAATCAAACCTGTAGCAGCTATCACGTGTAGGAAGAGTCCGGCTATCAGCCGGGTCTATAGTGCAGGTCGAGCCACCACTTTTCTTTGGCAGGGAAGAACGGCTTGTCTTCCTCTGCCTGGTGGCTATGGTGAAAGAGATTGTATGGTGGATACGTCTGAGGTCAGGCCTTTTCCTCTCTGGCCAAGCCCTCATCAACTTCTAGAATGTCACTGCTATTTCTGAAAAAATAAGCAGAGATGAGAGTGAAAATATATTTTACTTCATAGAGGGAAAGGATATTACTGAAGACGGGTGCAGCCTACATCAGTGGATGAATGAGAACAGAAATGGGGATAGAACGAGATAACTAGCTTTGAGAAGAATTGAAAGAGAAAAGTTACAAAAAGTCCTAAAGAAACTGGATAAATTATTAACAAAAATCAACGTTGAAGATAAAACAGATGTAAATGATATTATATACCTGTGCAGCCTCTGTTGTGGTAGATACGCTTGGGTTAAAAGTAGAGTACAAACAAGGGTCAAACACCCATGGTGGAATATAAAACTCGAGAGGCAAATGAAGCATCTTAATAAAGACAAATGTCGGTGAACGAAAGTCACAAGGAAGCGCCTCGATAAAAGTACAATATCAAACACAAAGGTCTACAGACTGCTAAAGAGGAGATAAGAGAAAGAACTAAAGCAACATTAGATAACATCACTATATACCAGCAGACGATATAGCAATATCAGGAAAACGGGCTCTTCAGAAACAACAAAAGAAAATTTGACCAACAGCTAAACAATGAGAATGAACATCAGGATAATGAGATACCAGATGCTGAAGAAGCAAGGAACTTTCGGTTAGATATCTCTAGCAAATATGTCCAACACAAAAGTGAAGCAGACTGGCTATGGGTGTTTAAACACGAGTTGGAAAATATGCCAAAGCAAGAGAATATAAATATCTCAAAGGAGAAAGTAAAAAAGTTGTTTAAAACTAAATCAAACTGGAAAGCCTCTGGACCAAATGGTGTTCAGAGGTTTTGGCTTAAACATTTTACAAGCATGCAGAGTTATATACAAGAGTGTCTTATTGATTGCATATAAAATGAAACACTAATATTGATGACAAAAGGAAGGACAGTTTTTGTTACAGCAGGAAAAGGAAAAGGAGGCGGAAGTCAGTACTTATACGGTTATTACGTGCTTACCATTGCTTTGGAAATTGATAATTGGTCCCATAGCAGAGAAACTATATAGCTTTCTGGAGAAAGAGAAACTGTTACCAGAAGAGAAAAAGGCATACATAAAGAAATCAAGGCGAACTGATGATCTATTGTATGTCGATCGAAGTGCGGATGAGAAAGAAAGACATAGCTTTTAGGTGGAAAGTTTCTGATAATGTACCACACTCTTGGCGTTTGGAATGCCTGAAAACACTCGGAACCCATGAGAAGATAAATACATTTATAGAAAAAGTGATGAGATCATGAAAAATAGAACTAATATGCGGAAGTGAATCTTTGGGAAACGCAACATATAAATCCAGAGGGGAATATTTCAAGGAAACTCATTGCCTCCATTGCTTTTTGTCATTGCATTGAACACCCTGACTACCACACCGAGAAACTCTAGACCAGCTTATGAGTTTAATAAGAATGGCGAGAAAATGAATCATCTACTATATATGGACGACTTCAAATGTTACGCTAAAAATGAAAATGACCTTGATTCCCTTGTCAAAACTGTAAGGATATTTAGCAAGGATATTGTTATGCAGTTTGGGTTGAATAAGTGTGCAGTGTTGATTATGAACAGAGGTCGAAAGATTAAATCGGATGGAATATCACAAGAAGATATAATCAGATCATTAAAGAAGATTGAGGGATACAAGAACCTAGGGGTGCTGCATGATGATAAAATAATGGAAAATGAAATGCGAGAGAGTCTCCAGAGACTACAACAGAATAGTTAGGAAGGTGCTTGAAACCAAACTAACTGGAAGTAATATCATCAATACAATTATTACTTGGATGCCTGTGTTAAGATATTCTAAGGTGAACAAACACAAAACTACATGAATTGGATATAAGAACCAGGAAGCTGCTCACAATGCATAGTGCACACCACTTTAAAGGTAATATTGACAGACTCTATTTAACAAGAGGGGGAGGTGGCAGAAGTTTGTTAAATGTAGAAGATACCATAAATGCTGCAATCTTGGGTTTGGGAAACTACATTGTGCACATTGTGGAATGACTGATATCTGCGGCTAGAAACATCAAATAAAGTTACTGGAACTGTTGAATATTTCAAGAATACTAAAGAAGAAAACTAGGACATACGATTGGCAAAATAAAGAATTACATGGCCAATACATGCAACAAACCGAGGAAGTTGGAAGTAAAGAACGCTACCTCTGGCTGAATGATCGAAATCTGAAAAGAGAAACCGGATCGGTAACAATAGCCGCTGAGGAACAAGCCATTCGAACTAAGTCGATACAGACAAAAATTGATAAAACTTATTCAGATAGCAAATGCAGAATGTGTGGAAAAGTGGATGAAAGTATAAACCACCTAGTAAGCGAGTGCAGTAAGTTAGCACAAGCAAGTACAAACACAGACACGACTGTCTTGGTAAACGAATGCATTGGGATATTAGCCGAGTTTGTGGATTTGAAGTGACAGAAAAATGGTAAGAACCCGAGCCAGAACCTCTTATTTTGAATGATAACTACAAGATTTTATGGGATTTTCCCATAGAGACTAACCATAATATTGGAGCAAGGAGCCCAGATATGATCGTAGTACACAGAAAGAACAAACATTGTAAAATCATTGACTTTGCAATCCCATATGATAGTAGAATGGAATCAATGAAACCGAGAAAACTGAGAAGTATCAGGACCTAGCCAGAAATGCAGAGACTGTGGAATACAAGTTCTGAATTTGTTCTTGAGGTAATTGGCGCAATCGACACAACACGAAAACTATTAACTAATAGGCTGAAGGACATTAGGATTGAGACCGGCATTGTGGACTTGCAGAAAAAATGCCATATTGTACTCTGCAAGAATCCTAAGAAAGATTCTTTAAATTTGAGGAGACTTGCTGTCACCAAATCTCAGAATAAGAAATCTCAGCTAACTAAAATTACCATGAAACAACACCCCCACCACCACCCTCACCGCCGACAACAACAACAACTACAACAACAGCACCAACAATAATAATAATAATTGTTTCTAATTTAGGCACAAGGCCAACAATCCTCAGTACTTGACTGGTACTTTATTTTATCGACCCCGGAAGGATGAAGTAGTAGTAGTAGTAGTAGTAGCAGTAGTAGTAGTAGTAGTAGTAGTAGTAGTGGTAGCAGCAGAAGCAGTAGCAGCAGCAGCAGCAGCAGTAGTCGTATTAGTAGTAGTAGTAGGTGTAGTAGTAGTATTAGTAGTAGTAGTAGTAGTAGCAGTAGCAGCAGCAGCAGTAGTCGTAGTAGTAGCTTGCAGTCAGCTTGGTCCATGCAGCTTAGAACCACTGTTCAATATGCATTGTAGCAGTTGTATGTAGAAGTTAATCACACCGTTGCAACTGAAAATACAATAATACTAATAATAGTAATTATAATTTTTCTCCCTAGTGTTATATGAATTAGTGATAAAATATTTACGAGTAAAGTACTAGGGTATGATGTAATCGACTGTTTCGTTCCCACAACATTTCTGGCCTTGTGCCTATGCAAAAATTATTTGTTGTATTATTGATGTTGTTTTTGAACAGTGAGTCCCGATTTTGCATAGCTCCATAAGTTCGTTATATTTGTTGGTGACATCGCCCATTTAATGCATATGTCTGTTCCATTAATGTGTTCTGTCATGTTGATGAGCTGACTGGTGACGCGGGTTGCTGGTCGTTTGCTTGCCACGGTCCCTGCAGGCAAATACACGGTTTTCATTTTTCTTTTCAGATATTTATTATATATCCAATATGGCACCGTATATTTTAACATGCGGGAAAAGAGAGAAGGCGAGACGAGACCCCAACAGTGGGGAGGAGATACGAAATTGTAACCTAACACCGACCCTCTGTAAAATAACGGAGAAGGAACAATTAAGCGAATTGCTCCCACTCACTTGAGTGATTCATGGCAGCAGTAATAGCAGCTGCAGCGGCGCCGATTTTACGATCATCAAAAAGAAAGGTAACACTACCAGCAACACCATCTTCACCACCAATCTATACAAAAACGGTGGTGTGAGTAGTGGCAGCGACGACAGCACCACTATTGCCATCCCCTAAAATAGAAGCGGCAAGGTCAGAAGCTTCGCGATTGACATGGCACACATCATTACCGTCACGACCACGCAATTATTGCCACCGGTACCAGCAGTGACGCCAGCAATAACAACAGCAGCACGCCCACAAACAGCATTAGCAAGGCAAACGTAACGATATAAAAGCAACAGTGACATAAGTATTTGTGGATGCAGACGAAGATCCTGGAAAATGAAAGGGGTATGTTCCCAGGGAGGAGTTTTTAGAAGAGAGAAATAGGAGGACTGTGACATTCATTTGCTCCTGAACGGACAAGGAAGCGTTCAACGCGTCTATTCACGCTAAATATCACTACTACTACTACTACTACTACTACTACTACTACTACTACTACTACTACTAATACTACTACTACTACTGCTACTACTGCTGCTGCCTCTGCTGCTGCCACCACCACCACCACTACTACTAATAATAATAATAATTCTGTTTAATATTGGCACCATGCCAGAAATTTGAGGGGAGAGGTAAGTCAATTATATCGACTCCAGTACTTGACTGGTACTTTGGTTATCGACCCCAGATGGATGAATGGCAAAGTTGGCCTCGGCGGAGTTTGAACTCAGAGTGCAGTGAGCCAGAATGAATACTACAAGGCATTCTGTCCGACGCGCTAATGACTCTGTAACAAATTGGTATCTCGACTTCAGAAACAATATTGACTTTATTCTTTTTAAATATACACAGATAACTTTTGATGTCACTTGATGAAAAGTAAAGACTAAAATAAAAAAGGTACGTTGACGGAAATCTAAAAAAATACGTCTAAATTATTGACATGGAGCAGCCACATTGAAAATGTCCCTTACTTTCTCTTTCTCTTTCTCAGTCTTTGTTTCTTTATCTTCATCGGAATTTCATAGCAGTTCGGTTAAGAGTGGCAGTTCGGATTATTACACTGACAGAACATGGCACATGTACGGTTGATGGATATGGTCGTGGAAGAAGCTTGATAAAACTTGCTGTTGTCAAAGTAAGTAATATTTATGGAAGAAACCTATTCATCCATATTTTCAAATCAATTGTTTTTTTTAGCCCTTGCCATATGGTTTGGGTTGTGTGTGACGAATTCACATTACTTCCATTCATTCAATGAACGCTAGATTTACGAGGAAATGTTATCTAAAAATGTCTTGAATCCGGTTTTATTGTAAGCTCTCTCAGGTTATATGAGTATACCGGATATTTTCTATCAGTAATCTATCCATTTATGTTCTTTTATTCCGGAAGACACATATTACTATGCTTTATGTCCGAAGAATTGATGTAAAGCGATTGTATATTTCATAAAGAAATAAAATCGTTTAAGGGAGATATATTTCGTGTTATCTTTTTCTTATTTCTTTTTCTGTCTTCCACTTGATTGACGATGACGATGTTCGCAGAATAAAATACTAAGGGGAAGCCATTACTGTAAAGGGTTATGTGATTTATATCTTCAAGCTATACATGTCAAGAAAATTCCTGCAATATTACGACGTTTAAGTCTTCCAATGAATTTATTGCTAATAATAGTTGATTACTTTAATTCTTCAGACGCTAAATGAACTGAAGATATTTTCTTTGCAATTTCATTTTACAATTCTTCGAGAGAATTATTCCAGTCTATCTATCAGAGGTACCATTATATCTTTTATAGTATTTGCTGAATCCATTAATCATAAAATCCAATGAAATGGTCAACTGATAAAATAACAATTCTGTAGACAGGAGCATTCAAAAACGGAAAGCTACCTTCGGTTTTAATTTTCTTTAGTTGATATATGTTTTTTCATGGTTTGGTTGTTTATATAATATATAATATGTTAAGGCCCGTAGATCAATGTGTAAACCCGGGACAAGTTGACATCATGAAGGCGTTTCAATCTTCAGTTGGATCCATTTCCCTCTTCTCATGCAACTACATAATAATAATAATAACAACAATAATAATAATAATTGTTTCTAATTTAGGCACGAGGCCAACAATCTCCAGTACTTGACTGGTACTTTATTTATCGACCCCGAATGGATGAAAGGTAAAGTCGACCTCGGCAGATTTGAACTCAGAGAGCCGGAACAAATACGGCATGGCATTCTATCCGATGCTTTAACGACTCTAACAATTCATCACCTTACACTTTGGATGATGCAGTCCTAGATATACTATGTCTTAAAATAGACGGAATGGTCACGGCTGGAATATCTTTCATCGATGATCTTCTCGATTAGGGATAAACAACAAGTAGTATTGGTCTTTTTCAGCAAAATCTGTTAATAAAATAAAATAAGTCCGTTTCTTATTTTGGCGAATCCTATTCAATATGCACACACTATCGATAAGAACTATAATTTTGATTTCTATGTAAAGCTAGCAGTCCTTTACGAGTCTTCGAAGTCTGATACGTCTCAGTGCTTAATTCCAGTTTCTGTAGCATTTTGGGAGTGAAAAGAAACTCCTTCATCCTGGATCGAACGCCAGTTTATTGCAGGTAACTTTCCCACCGATTGTAGTAAATTTAGAATCACAATGCAACGAAACACACTCGTCCATGCTATTGTGTTTCTCTTGCTGCTTATATAGTAGTCACTGTTACCACCTTTATACACTCTACATACAGCTGTGTTGTTTTTGTTGTTATCCTTGTTTAGTCCCAGGTAAGCTCTCATCATACAGAACTATGATAAAAAAACTCTCCAGCCGTGAGCATTCCGTATTTTTTTTTGTGCTTTTCAAACAGAGTATCTAGAATCACATTATCCAATCCGTCCTTTTTTAAAGATGGTAGGGTGCGATTTTCAGAGAGATTTGGATGCTATTTCTAGCAGAATGAACGACCACGTAGATGTTCTCTCTAGTAGAGTAGACTGGGCTGTTGAAGACTGTCTTAGCCACGAACACAGCACAGTGCCAGTATTAGGCTACGAACCTCCGAGCCCTCTACTATTTTTCCAATACCAATAGAAACGACCATCTACAACCTTTGTAAAGCTAACACCCGTTGTTACCTAAATTTAATATTAATTGTATGGACACCTATTTCGACACTTATATAACTTGAACTTAAAATCTTATGATTCGACGCCCGGTAAATAGTCATATATTCACGATTCTAACACTAGCCAGCGAGGGAGCCTCTATGCGGTTGGTCACTCGACCTACTAGAAATAACAGACAAACCTCCTCAAATCACACTCTACTGTCTTAAAAAAACGAAGGACATATTGGACAATGACATCACTGATATATGTGGAATGATAACGGCTGGAAAGCCTTTTGTCATAGGTCTTCCCGATCAGGGTTAACCTGGGGCTAAACAACAACAACAACACTCACATCAACTTATTTGTAACATATACATCTATACAATTATTAATAACATATACACTTATACAGTTATTTATAACATATGCACCTACTCACTCGTATATAACATATATACCTGCACAGTTATTTGTAACATATACACCTACACATTTATTTATAACATATACGCCTACACAGTTATCTATAACATATACACCTACACACTGGCTTATAACATATACACGTACACAGTTACTATAACAGTAATGCACAGCATTTTTCAGAAGGTGGTTCACAAAATTCATGAGGAAAACTTCATGGACCACCAAATATAAGTTTACTTTTAACTGCAATATGCAACATAGTTGGACATAAATATTTTAAATTAATTGATTTAGATTTTAGATTGTCTTATGTAAAAAAAACAAACAAATAGTGATTTCCTTGGTCTTATGAAACTCGCCGTGGACCAACAAAACTTTGGTGTGGACCACTTTTTGTCCACCTGGACAACGTTGTGCATCACTGATCTATAACATATACATCTACACAGGTATTTATAACATATACACCAATATAGCATATACAGCTATATTGTCGAATTGGCAGAGTCGTTAGAGCGTCGGATAGAATGCCTTGCGGTATTTGTTCCACCTCTCTGAGTTCAAACCCCAGCGAGGTGAAATTTGTCTTTCATTCTTTCGGGGTCGATCCAATCCATGTGGTGGATTGGTGGAATTATTAGAGCGTCGGTATCTGATCCATTTCTTTGCATTCTAACGGCAATACCTGCGAGTACACTTGTACCAAGATGTATCTGGTGGCAATACCTGCGAGTACACTTGTACCAAGATGTATCAGCTCTTGCATTTCCCTTAAACAACACCGGTGACGTCGAGAAGGGAGACTTGCATGCATGGTCAACTACAGGTGATATTCCATAATTAAAAACCTTGCCCAGACCTGCACCTCGGGAAGGAACTTTCCAGGTGTAGATCCATAGTCTCACAAGACATACCGAGGCCACATATACACCCATACACTTGTTCATAAATTATACACTTATACACTTACTTGTTTTATACTATACACACCCACGCAGACGTGTTAACGTATACGCCTACACATTTATATAAAAATTCTATCTGGCGTCGCTGAGAGGGTTTTCGGAGAAAATATGACTATAGGATATTTGCTATATTTGTAAAGAGGAAGATGATTAATTATCGACGTGACGTTAATTGGTTCACTGAAACAAAGCTGTTTAACATCATTCTCAGTTTATATTAGTTAATAGACAGGGTGGAACTTAGATCTGAATAATTTTGAATGGAAATGTGTTGATATAGTAACAGAAGATGAAAAAGGAGAGGTTAATTTAATTTAGTAAGAGAGAAGAACAACAACAAAAGGTGTGGTAAATTAAGGAAGAGAGGAAGAAAAGTGTGTGGTTAATTCAGTATGATAACAACGAAGAGGTAAGCTTAATTTAGGAAGATAGGAACAAATAGGTTTAGTTAATTTAGGAGAAGGGGAACAAAGGGTATGGTTAATTTAGCAAGATAGGATTAAAGAGGTGTGGTTAATTTTGTTAAGTGAGAAACAAAGAGGCGTGGTTAATTTAGTAAGAGAGGAACAATGGCTGCAGATAGTTTAGGGAGAAAAGAACATAAGATGTGATTAATTTAGGATCAGAGTAACTAAGAGGTGTGGTTAATTCAAGGAAGGCAGAAACACAGAATTGTGGATAATTTAATAAGAATGAAACTAGGAATGTTTAGGTCAATAATGATTGAAGAGACAATAATGATATAATTATCAATGAAGTAAACTTCGATTTGCACTTTGACTGATTAGCTTCTTGAAATAGTGGAGGGAGAGTAGGTTAAGTAGAACACTTAATGAAAAACACGAGTGGTAGAATTATAGATAATTAAATTATTTAATATAGAGTACAAGTTTTGTTTCACCAGATAAAAGAGAGATACGTGGAGGAAGAGAGAGAGAAGACAGAGAGAAAAGAGAGAGACAAAGAGAGAGAGAGGGAGACAAAGAGAGAGAAGAGTGGGGGAGGAGAGAAAAAAAGACAGAAACTGTAGGGGAGGCGTGACCTAGCAAACACGTGTTTTTTCGACTATCACTCAACGTTTCTTTTTTTTTTTGCTTTTTCTCGTTCTATCTTTCTAATGAAGAGTTTAACTCGAAACGTTAAAGACTATTTCTACTCCTTTTCCTTAGCGTTAAACAAATATATATACCTTGTTTGTACCTTGTTCTTCGTGTTGTTTTTACCGCGTTTAGACCTTGATATATATATATATATATATATATTTTGGTGCTGTATCACAGTATGCGATGTCGCGTACACCTTTTTGAGAACTCAA
>JAOPJM010001604.1:11307173-11317752 GCA_027124095.1 Muusoctopus leioderma
GGATTTGAACTCAGAGCGCAGTGAGACAGAACGAATGCCGTTAGGTATTCTGTCCGACACGCTAACGACTCTGCCAACTCGCCAACATGGAGGTACACCTGGTAGTGCAGTAGAAAATCACATGAAACTATCTATAATAATAATAATAATAATTGTTTCTAACATAGGCACAAAGCCAACAACCTCAGTACTTTGACTGGTACTTTATTTTATTGACCCCAGAAGGATGAAAAGGCAAAGTCGACCTCGGTGGGATTTGAACTCAGAGCACAGTGAACCAGAACGAATACTGCAAGGCATTCTGTCTGACACACTAACAGCTCTGCAAATTCATAATGTTTCTTTACATTGGCACAAGCCCAGAAATTTGACTGGTACTATATTTTATCAGCCCTGGAAGGATGAAAGGCTAAGTTGACCTTGGTGGTATTTGAAATCAGAGCACAGTGAGTCAGAATGAATACTGCAAGGCATTCTGTCCGACGTGCTAACGACTCTGCCAAATTTCCACCTTAATAATATTAAGGCGGCAATTAATAATAATAATGATTTCTAATATTGGCACAAGGCCAGAAATTTTAGGGGAGACAGAGAGAGAAAGAGAGAGAGAAAGAGAGAGACAGTGTGTGTGAGTGTGTGTTAGAGAGAGAGAAGAAAAGGGAGAGAACTTGCATGAGTTTGTTTATGTAAGAGAATATTTTGAAAACATGTTCAATAGGTAGAAAAAGAAAACAAAATCTAGAGTTTCTAAAGTCTGTAAAGAATATACAAGAAGCTATGAATCACGAAGAGATATCATTTGATATAGTTCTTGTGTATGTTTCTATTGTTTCCTTTCTACTCCTTTTGCTCTTCTTTATTTGACTTCTGTTAAATTTATTGGGATGTAGTCAAAGTGATTTCTTTTCACTAGGCTCAAAGGTTTGTGTTTCTAATGGAAATATGTAGTTAATTGAATTGACTCTGCTATATTGCCAGTTTAAATTACTAAGCTAATAAGGAAACATCTACACAATTGCTCAATATGCGAGAAATATCAGCAAAACTCCTTGAAATCGCACCCTACCATCTTAAAAAAGAAGAGACATATCAAATAATGTAATCCTTAATATATAAAAAGACAGGATGGTCATGACTAGAATACCTTTGATTATATTGACATATTTAATCAGAATTGACCTGGGGCTAAACAACAACAACTGGTTCTAATTCATCATCTTTGGTAAGAAAGGCTGAATTTGAACAGAGAACCATTGAATCATTATTTTTTTTTATATATCGCTTAGTCAGGATAGAGAGCAGTGCCCATCACTCTTCTTCAGCGCCTCCGAGGCTAGTAGGATAGAGGAATGTATCCTCAGACCAGAGACATGGCCCGAATGCTTGCAACAAAGTTGACTCTGCTAAAAGCCCCCTAGGGTCAGGTGTTGGTGTTAAACCAGGTGACAGATTAAGTCTACCACCTAAGTAGGCCACATCAAAGTGCCAGAATAAATCCCTCAGGGCATCCCATCTGATGCTCTAACCATTCCACCAGCTAATCACCCTGGACTAGTACTTTATTCATCTACCCAAAAAGGATGAAAGGTAAGGTTGACTTCGTCAGTATTTGAACTCAGAGCATAGTGAGATGGAATGAATACCACAAAGCATTCTATCAGACATACAAATGACTCTGCTAATTCACTGCCTTGGGGATAGAGAAAAATTAAATCTGACAAAAGTATTAAGTCCACTTCACTACTGTCTCGTTCTTTTCAACCCCACTAGTGGATTACTGGAGATTAATAAGAGAAGTTATTTCTCCGTAACTGAGTGACTGTGAGTATGTATGAAGCACTTATTTCTACTATCAGTCTCTGTTAGTAATTGTATATATATAATATTATGTAGTAGAATGGAATGAAGTTGAGTGTTGCTTAAAGTGTTCATTACTGAATCCCCTGCAACTATACTTCAGTGAAAGAGGAATTCAAAGACTAGGAATGAATTTGATCTGCTAACAGTCAATGTAGCTATACACTCTGTATACATTCGTGTGTATATGTTTTAGATTAAAAAGATGCACAAATGCAAACATATGCAGTTATACACACAAATACACACACACATAAAGTTATGCACACAAATACAAACACACATATTCTTTTACTGTTTTCAGTCATTGGCAGTGACCATGCTGTAGCACCACCTTCAAATGTTTTAGTCTATCATATTGACCCCCAGTACATTTCTGAGGCTGGTACTTATTTTATTGATCTCTATTTGTCCAACTGCTAAGCTACTGGGTGTTAAGGAACACAACATAAATTCAGAATGCACACACACACACACACACACACGCATGCGCGCACATGTGCACACATATGCACATGTGTGCACACACACGCACACACACACATACACACACACACACACACACACACACACACACGTCCATGGGGGTGTACAATTTCCACGAAAATGTATGCTAGAGGGTGCCATTTAACACTTGACAAAGAAAACAAATTTTTCTGGAGTGGCGAATTATTTCCATTATAAATAGCAAACCGACAAGACATAGATCACATAGACTATTGTACTAAACACAAAGTTACATGAACAAAAGCCTTATATATATATATATATCAGTGGCAACTCCAGCACTCCGGCTAGTCAGTCTCGGCCCAAGTAACCAAAGCGTCATGTCAAACTATTTTAAACCAACAAGAAATGTCTCAGAACACTTCGTTCTTGACTTGTAGTACTTTTTTGGACCCCAAGGCATGACTCAGGCTGACAAATATCAGCCTCTAAGAGTTAAAAAATCCTGAATGGCTTTAAGCTGAAAATGTTGACTGAAATAAATTTGATGTTCATAACAATGCTATAAGCAAAAGTTAATGTACTCACTTGGGCTGAAAACATTTAGCTTGAGTCCACATCATAATAAGGATAAACAAACAAGCTTTCTTTTTTATTTATAAGAACATGATTCAGGTAACACTTATTACACCTGAAATATTAAGAATAATCTTTAAAATCTCGTATGGCTTTTAATTCTCTATTTTTCAAGGAATATAGCTTTCTTATTCTTACAACTTCATAACTTAAAACATTGACTTAAATAGATTTTGCTGTTCATTACACAAAATCTAATGATTTTAACTCGGGCTCATTCAATTTAGCCGGTAAACAAACAAATTGTAATGGTTTAATGTTTAAAGTTTTGGGTCATCGGTATGTCTTTAATCTGTTGTTGCTCATTGCCACTGATACAAGAGGATAAGCAACAGATCAGAGACATAGAAAAAAACCAGTGTTCCCAAGTATGACAGTAAATATGGTTTTTTTTTTAAGGATGCATCACCTATAACGGTGACCTTTTGTTGTAAGCAAACAGCAAATGGCAATGTGAAAGAAATTGATTGAAACCAAATGATAATAGGTAATACTCGGGAATAAAATGAAAGTGAAATATACCTGATTTATCTGTATCCGTAAAATTGAAATGATTTATTTGTAATTTTTTTGGGGGTGGTTAATAGCCAGAAAATGAAAGCAAATGATTACATAGGATAGTAATTTGTAATGATTATTTGTAAAATTTTTTGGTGAGGTGGGGTTAAAATCCCTAAACTGAAAGAAAATGATTACATAGGATAGTATTGTTTAATGCTTATTTGTAAATTTTTATTTTTTTGTTGAAATCCCTAAACTGAAATAAAATGATTAGATTGCATAGTAATGTGTAATACTTCTTTGTAAACGTTTTTGGCTATAACTGATTATCACTTGCTTTCAATCATTTCCTTTCACTTTGTTGTGAAGTACATTTCATTTTCATTTTATTTCCGAGTATTACCGATTATCATTTACTTTCAATCAACTTCTTTCACTTTGCTGTCAGCCATTTTATGTGCTTAAAATCAAAATATCACCGGATATAGTGTTAGATCTAAAAGAAAAAAATCATTTGGACAGAGGAGTATTGCTGAAAAAGGAGAAATTATCAAATCATGCTAACATACTTCTCTACTGAAAACTAAAGTAGTCATGTGTTCATGTCAGATCAGATGGTATGAACATTTTACTATCATTGTAGGAGCAATTTTTATATTTTGAATTACTTGATGCAAAGAAGTTTGAAGTGTTTGCCCATACATTCCCTATGCAACATACAGATGCTTTGGAGCATAAATTCCCTGATATGTTTGATTACAAACCCTTGGTAAATGAGCTCAGGTATAAGTACAATGACAATGACTTTAAAAAGTGCAAGTAAAGCAATGCCATTTTAGAGTTTCTTTTTACTGCTTTGTCTGGAGGGAAGGCAGTGCCCATTACCTGTCTTTTCAGGGCCTCCGAGACTGGTGGGAGGGATGAAGGTATCCTCAGACCGGAGACCTGGCTCGAATGCTTGCAGCAGAGTGGACTCTGCTATAGCAACCAAGGACCATATGGTGGTGTTAAACAGGGTGACGGATTAAGTCTACCACCCAAATAGGCCATAGCAGGATTTGAACTCAGAACACAAAGAACTGGAATAAATACCGCGAGGCATTTTGTCTGATGCTCTAATAATTCCACCAGTCCACCCCCATAGACTGGTACTTATTTTATCTAAACCAAAAGGATGAAAGGTGAAGTTGAACTCAGCAAAATTTGAACTCAGAGCGCAGTGAGTCAGAACAAATATTGCATGGCATTCTGCCCAACGCGCTAATGACTCAGCCAATTCGACACCATTTTAGAGTTACTTCATAAAATGGGTTTCTGTTCTGCTATGTTGGAAACTGTTAGACTAATTCAACTTTTCCTGATCATCACTGCAACTTCAGTTGCAAATGAAAGAAACTTCTTAAACTTGGACATAATTCGGTCATTCTTAAGATGCATAATGGGTCAAGAACAGTTGTCTTCACTGGCTTGCATTTCTATTGAAAAACAGATACTCGTTGATTTAGAATGACAAAACGAATTACATGACAAGATATTAGAAGGATTTGCCATAAAACCAAGGTGCTTGGAATTTATGTTTAAATGAATTATGTTTATTTCTTATAAAAATTTATGCAATTTTACTTTTTAATGCACTAGTGCAGTACTTGTTCCATGTAAACACATTGTGGATTGTATGATGGGAAAGTCTTTCAAATGATTTTACTGTAGAAATATATTGAAAATTGAAGACATTGTGTGTCTTTTCTATTAGTCTAAATAATTAAGTCTAAATAATCAGTCTAAATAATTAAGTCTACATAATCAGTCTAAATAGTTAAAGCCATTACATGTCATTTAAGATAGTCAACATATTCAAAATATCTAAATCAACTGTTGAAAATCATTTGCACAAATTATCTTCTGTTTACACCTACAAATATTATATAAAAATGAGATTTTGTATATTGTTGATTAAGTGATAGTCCAGCACGTTAAAAAAATTGGTCAGAAGAGTTGTCAGTCCTCCAAGCTTCAGGGTGGCAACATTTTGAAACATTTTACATATAAAGGGAACTAATTCAGACGGTTTTTGTACAATGGCCAGTTTTTGAGTAATCATGGTCCACGAATGCAGAGAAAGATTTCTTCAATTCTAGTTAGATAAGATTGTAGTTAGATTCATAAATTCTTCTATTGAATATGGTACTCTAAATTGTATATCTACTAAATTTTGTTAAGAAAATTGTACAAAGCCCGGGTAACATTGATGATTTAGAGTCGCCACTGATATATATATATTTATTTATATAGATATATATATTTATTGATGAATCAGCACAACAAAATATATCTTGTTTCACAAAGCTCGTTAGGTGCCGACTGGCAAAAAATTATGGGAGATATAGACACAATAACTTACGCCTATGCGTATTAAAGTCAATATAATCGGTACTGCGTATTTACTCATAATGAGAGCTAACGTCATAACAGAAGTTGGGAAAATTAAGATGGACATAAACAGTGGTAGGGATTAATTGAAGGGCATATGGACCTCTAAGGCGGCTATATCTACAGCTTATCGATCAGGCATATTTGTATATCAAATATTTTGAAACAAAAGAAATTTTTAATAAAGGGAGGCAACTCTATGAGTTTACTCCTAAAGAGCTCTTATGTGTACAACTAAAATTAGCGTGAAATATGTAGTGAAAAAACCCAAAAGCATGGGTTAAATTTCATATATATATATATATATATATATATATATATAATGTCTGTATGATTGTACATATATCTTTCTATCCTTCTCATTCTGACGTTTACATCTAGTAAAACTGCACCGCACACCGATTCTAATATTTAGACAAAGTGGAAGCTTTCTGTTCTGTAAATGATGAAGAATACTGACAGCTGCATTATCAAAGCCACCAAATGTTATCCAGTACACTTCTCAGCAGGGATAGGTTAACATATGAGCTCTTTCTGAATGTCAACAAGGAATCACATTATTCTATTTGAGAACATAAATATATTTCACTCATTTTCACTGCATTCCTTAGAATGTGACAGACGTGCATTTAATTGAAAACACATAATCTTTCGAATGATGAGAGTGTTTTATTTTTTTAATGCACTATCATGATTTTGTTCTGATTCCAAGCTACATTGCTACTTTACTTCGAATACATTGTACTAACAATATCTCATAGACATCATTCCTAGATATTTCCTTTCAATTGATTGTAGGCATAACTGCATAGATAAGAGGATCGTTCTGCAACTACGTGGTTTTCGTTTCGATCCAACTGCTGTGTACTTTGGACACGTGGCGTATGCCATAGCTTCAGTCGACTGGAATTTGGTTGACTGAAATCTGGTTGACAGAAACTGTGTGGAACCTTATTTGGGAATTTTCTTGTTCTTGGGCTGTAGTCTTAATCTGTCACTCTGTTTAAATACAACCACCTGGTTCTTGTATTTCTTTAATGTAGTTCATGCTGTTACTGATTTTGTGCCAGATCTCTTGACTGAGGATGACTTTCCCCTTCCTCCGACTAGGCTTTTAAACCCTGAACAATCTCATGGGAGTTGCTCTTCCCCTTCTCAATAAGCCATTACAAAATTATATTTTGCTTTGCTGATATACATGCATTTCCCATGTCTGCATGAATGGAATTGCTCATATATTGGAGCAACAGAATTTTGAACTGGCAGCTTTTCTTATAATTAGTCAATCTGCTATGAAGTCACGATGGAGAGCTTGTTATTCTTTTACGTTCAGTCAGATAATATAATCATTATATTATAATACAAGTAACGTTAGGTGTCGTGCTAAGGGCACTATACGTTGATAGTAGGAAGACGTGCATTATAACAATGCGTTGAGTAGTTTGATACTTTAACATCCCAGACATTGTACCTTGAGCTTATATTAAGGAAGTAACAAGTTGAGTAGTAAATATGTTCAGCTCTAACTGAATTAATGTTGCTATGCAATTGAAATGAGATAGATAATTGTATGAGCTACATGGTCACAGAAACGCAATATAGATTTAATTAAATGGTTACAATACTTATGAAGCTAGATTATCTGAATAATATAAATATAAAGGGTGAAATATAGTGTAATACACATAGTTGTGAATAAGTGAAATAATTATGATAATTAGGCTATTGATAGGTAAATATCACATTCACTGTAATTTTTATGTTATATAAACAGAATTACATTTGTACAAAAGGGCTTGGGCAAAATCTTAATTGTCTAAGAGTTTAAAATTCTACTAAGTACGAGCAATTACTTCTATGAACAGATAAACATATATAACAAAATACTATAGTAGTAGTAGTAGTAGTAGTAGTAGTAGTAGTAGTAGTAGTAGTAGTGGTTATTTTTGTTGTTGTTGTTTATCTCCATGTCAATAGTTAGGAAGTAGACCTATGGTCAAAGGCATTCCAATTGTAATCACCTTGTCTTTTTAATGATATCTAGGACAACATTATCCAATGAATTATTTCTTAATTTACGACGGTAGGGTGCATTTTGAGGGAGGTTCTGCTGTTATTTCTAGCAGGTAGAGGTTCCCTCATTAGCTTACAATCATACAGTTTCGAAATTGTACCGATGTTTCCCTAAGGTGCAATCTACGGCAAAACCACATATTACTCTTGCGGATAGAGTAGAAAGAAATCCAAGCATTAGTTTCAACAAAAGACAGTGCAGTAGATAAGACTAAAAGAGTTTAACGATTTTAAAAGATTTGCAAAGAAGGAAATAGCAAATATCTATGTTTGAGGTTATGTGAAAAACTAGACAATAGGTTAATCTATGATGGGGACAAATCAGTAGGTTGGAGGTTTCCCAAAATTTCATGTCATCTGGTTTTGAGTCATGAATTGTTTCAAATAGTGCCGGAAAGGGAGTGCATTAGAGTGATTTAATATGTCACTGAGGAGATGTGAGTTTGAAATGACGTTGATGGACTTGCTGTCAGTGGCAATATAAGGAAAGCAGCATGGAAGTAACTTTATGAGAGATCGATGGAAAGGTTTTATTAATAGGATATGGGCAGTCTAAGGTCATTGAAATCAATAATAAAGCCTACTACAGAGATGAGATGTTAAATAAAGCAATAATGAAGAGAAACATAAGCAACACTGAAAGACATACTTACATACGTTCGTAGTTGCTAATGTACTGCCATCATTAAAATGGATTGGTGCCTCAATAGTCACTTGCTTAGCTATTCAAGTTTTGCTTAAATCCATTATCATTTATTTAAAAACTTTAGGGATTGGAATTTTCAATAAAATGTATTTTCCAAAGCTTTAGCACAAAACATTTACGTTAGTCATCACTCGAAAATGCAAGGATATATGCCTACAACATGCTTTGCATAGCATAATCTGTCAAAGTACAGCTTAATTTAAACACTTAGAAGAATGGGCTTGAGTTACGAACTCAAACGGAGAATATGTCCAATAAGCAATCTACTAATTTGCTACAAGGGTCAACAAGTACCGTTTTACATAAGGGAACTGATCACTAGTATTCAATACTACAGAATAATAAAGATCAGTTACTCTATTCCTATATTCCTATAGAATCTATAGGAATAGGTTAACTTGGAACTCAATTCATTATATTTTCGAGAAAATTCATACTTACATAGTTAGTTTAAAATGCAACGTTATTAGTTTGTATCTTGATAATTTGGTGTTATGGATTATCGGTTTACAATAAGCATGTTACTATCTTTCTTAACTAGCTCTACCCAAAGAGGCTAGCGTTTAGCTCCAATTTTATGGTGTTAAGTGGATGAGAGATACATTTCCACATCGATAGGATGCTAGCGTTTAGCTACAATTTTATTGTGTTAAGTGGATGTGAGATAAATTTCCACATAGATACGATGCCAGCTTACCAGATCTTCCTATAATGCATCTAAACTCCAGCTTCACTGTTATCGTGCTGTTATTCAAATATCTTTAAAGCACATTTGAAACATACTTCAATTGTCTTAATGTTAAAAAAATAAGCCTGGCATTCTATATATGACTAACTGTCTTAACCATATGCTATAAGTAGAAATATTAAACTATTTATCCATCGCTTTTTCAACATATGGAGAGTAATAAAACATTTTTATCAAATCATTATTATTTGTTTACACACTTAATTCTAGTTAATTCTTTGTGATTGTTTATGGGAAAGAGAACACAATCATACTTCCCATATAAATAGCTACGTATTAGATATTTATATTATTATATTCATTATATTATTTTCTTTCACTATATTTGTTACCGAAAATCAATATTTAAAAAAAAACCCCGAAGATTTAGGCAGTGTACTATAAAAGAGTAATCAATCATCTTTAATGCTCTCTTGTACATTGCTATTAAATTTATATACATTTACCAGATTAAATATTTTGATCTTTTTATTTCCGATATACTGATACTCCTTTATATGAGGGATTTACTTTGTTAATAAAAAAATCTCTACGAATGTTATTAAAACATGATTTAAGATCCAAAATTGATGACATATTGATGATTTTAGAAAACACAGACTGGTAATGTGCATTTCTGAAACGAAATTGAAGTGTGGCTATTCTTATTTTCCTGATTCAGATGCTATAAATCAAATTTAATTTCAAAATTACAATTATATTTATTTTCAGAATAACAAATTTACAGTCTATAGTAAATATGCACACATGAAGATAATTGCAATGCGCTATAGATTCCTTCCGCAAAGACTCATGCTATATTTATATAACTGTGAAATTTATTTAAATTAAATATCAATCAAGTTTTTCAACTCAAGGCGTTTGATGAATAAAATATTGTGTATACGTGCGCTTCTGTGATTAAATATTTCTGTCACTTTCAGAATTAAACTCGGTTACATCATTCCAACAAGTGATTCTCTACGTGGCTGCTCGAGCTGCTAGAAACACCAGCCAGATCTCTCTCAAAGTATTAAAGGCCCTACTGTCTTTAAAGAAAAGGATACATTGATTAGTATATTCCATTGTCTGAAACGAAAATCAGGATGGTTACGGATGGGCAAACTTTGATTATCACTGGACAACAAATTTCAAAAAAAAATTATTACTGGAGATGTGTAAAGTGATTTAGACTAATTTGG
>JAOPJM010001604.1:11358902-11372130 GCA_027124095.1 Muusoctopus leioderma
ATACATACATACATACATACATACATACATACATACATACATACATACATACATACATACATACATACATATACAATTTCATATACATATATTATTTCACGCACATACATATGTTATTTCATATGTATACATACATCTCTTATTATAATACGCCAGTGTATGGCTATCTTAATTTTCTGTCAATAAATTTAGAATATAAACGCTAGAGAGGGAATTCGCGAGGCATTTATCATCTATTGAGCAGTCACGGGCCAAAGTACTTCCCAGGTACACGAACTTGTCAACGACTTTCAGTTGGTAACCATCAACAAAAATCTCCGGCTCATAATACTGTTTTCTCGAAACCGGTTGAAACATGTCAACAGATTTCCATAGGTTTATCTGGAGACCAAAAACTTTGCAGGCAGCATTGAGTCCATGCAAGAGTTGCTGCATATCCTCTACAGAGAGTGCGTGACAAGATCAGTCGTCAGCATAGAGCAAATCCCGGACCAAGCTAGTGAAAGTATTGGATTCCCCAGAGAAACATCAGATGCTAAACAACTGATCTGTATCTGATGTAAATACCTTGGTCACAATCTTCAAATGCATGCAATAAAACAATAGAAAAATATATAGCAAACAGAGTAGGTGCAATAAGGTCGCCCCTACTTTACTCCATTCTCGACTTTTATAGATTCCGTAAGAGGTCCACCAGCATTTACACGGGCCTCCATATCATCATGGAGTGACCGTATAAGCCTCTCAAAGTGATTTTGACAAACCAACTTTTCCAAGTATGGTCCACATAGCCGCTCTGTTGACAGTGTCAAAGACCTTGTCAAATCTACAAACACCTGTACCAGATCCTGTTGTTCCCCACATTTCTCCTGCAATTGTCGTGCAGTAAATATCATATCCATAGTGCCTCGGTTTGGACGAAAACCACACTGGGACTATTTTCTGTATATTTTCTGCAACATTATCAATTAGATGTGACAAAAGAGTTCTAGAAAGAGCCTTTCACGCAGTACAGAGAAGAGCGATACTCCTGTAATTATCACATACCGCCCCGTACACATTTCCCTTTGTGAAGAGGCTTCATCACGGCGTCTCTCCATTCCTTAAGAACAGATCCCTTGTTCCAAATGTCACAAATTAAACCATGCATGATTTCGACTATGCAGCAGCCAATAAATCTAAAGATCTCAGCTGCTAAACCATCCCTACCTTGTGCCCTGCTCAGATTTAAATGTCGTATAGCCTTCTGAACATCTTCCAGAGAAGGAAGACTGTCCATATCTGCTATTACAGGTCTCTGTTGAAGGTTTGCCATCACCTTGTGATTGACTGTAGATTATCTGTTAAGTAATTCTGATAAATATTCTTTCCAGTGAAGAGCAGTGTTTGTTCCCATCACGTGATCAAAGTGGAGATATTGTACATGTCTTTGGTCCGCAGGCTTGCTTTAAGAGATTGTATAGCTCTTTATATTATTTTTACTGTCTGCAGTAGTTTGTTAATCTGCAGAAAGTGTGCTGTAGCATCAACTTGCGGATCTCATTCTTTCTGGTAAGAAGCTGAAGTAGCTCCGTGTTGCTCTCATCGAACCAATCTCGCTGCTCGAGAATTTCAGTAGATGCTTCATATAGCTGATCACGAATAACATCCCATGAAGAGGTGTTTTTTTTATGGTGGACAGACGTTTTTGAAAAGAAGCCCAAACATCAGAGCCATGCAGCTTGGCCTCATCAACACACCTGGGTATTTTGTTGGCATTTCTTCCCATAGATTTTGGATGTATTACCATTTTGAACTTTGCCCTGACTAGTGACTGATCCGATTAATAGTCTGCACAACGCAGTCATCGAACATAGTGTACATCACGCATGTCTCTTCGACGGACAATGACATAGTCCAGGAGATGCCATTGTTTAGATCTGGGGTGCATCCAGGTAGTGACATGATCACCTTTGTGCTTGAAATGAAAAGTTCAAATTCTGTGCAAAGTTCTAGTAAACGAAGTCCATTACTATTCATCTTTCCAACACCAAAACGACCAAGACAATTCCCTGCCTGCCAATCCATTGAAATTTCCCAAAAGTATGACTTTGTTCTAGGAATCCCATGAAGGAGAGCCGTAAGAGATTCATAGAAAGATAGTTTCTGCTACTCATCGCTATCCAGGGTAGAGGAGGCATATGCACTGATAAAAGTGGCATAACGACTAACAGTAAGTTTCAGTCTCAAAGTCATAAGCTGATTCCGTGTAGCAGATCTATCAACTTCGGAAGTAGTTTGCTCCTGATAGTGAAGCCGACACCTGCATCTCTTCTTTTACCTGCAGTATTCCCTTTCTAGAAAAATGCGAAAACGCGTCCTGTTTCTTTGAGTTGGCCATCATTTGAAAGGTGAGTCTCTCTGAGACTCACCTTTCAAATGATGGCCAACTCAAAGAAATAGAAAAGCGACTAAGTTCTCGAGCAACTATAGCCGTTCTACGTTCAGGTGACAAGCTTTGAGAGCTGTCGTTGAGTGTTCTTACATTCCAGCAAGAGATCATGAGTTTTTCATTTGATATATTTATCATTTCTGCGAGTTTGAGAGCATCAGTGGACATCCGCCAGCCACGCCAAACTGGCCAGACATAATTGGTAGAGACAAGCAATTTATGTTACCTATTCTAGACCCTTCCAGCAATCTGGTGAGTAGGGCTATCCCTGAAAAGGGCTTCTCAAACACCTTTGGAGCAACCGAGTCTCGCCATTGCCTGGCTTGATGAAGAAACAACTTTATATCTGCTAAAGGCCGCCTATATACAGGTTGGCAGCTACGTACCTCTAACCTGTCGGGTCTGTACGCGTCGCCACCTTCCCATCGCCATAGGATTTGGGGGAAAAGTATGTATGTATGTGTACATACATATATTCCAGTATGGTTCCACCTATGCGGCCTCCATGGGACCTGGGTAGAGCCGGATTATCAAATATGCCAGTATATTGGAACTCAGTCTTAAAAAAACAGCAAAATCTGCATCCTAAAAAAATACATACATCGCTAAACAAGACCTGTAAGTCTGTCTTTATTAAGTTTAAAGCCTGCGGTACTTGTCCCATTTTCACTAGGTTGAGCTACATGAAGTAAATGTTTGTAGAAAAGCCGTTTCAGCAGAATTATAAATCTGCGAAGGAGTTAAATCCTATTTTTTAACCAGGTCATCAAATATCTAACTGCATTTTTCAGCAGCTTCAATATCTACCGACTGCACAAATTAAGTTTACAAATGCTAGGTCGTAAACATGCAAGCTCCCGCGATTCCCATATCTTCGTGAAACTACTTGCCCTTTTCAATGATTATTCGCCCTGAAATCGGTATACCCTCGGATCGCTTTGCACTAAAACACTTAAATAACACTAGATCGAGTTCTGAAAGTTTTGATACCTCCGACCAACGCAATGACAACGGCCACCCTAAGATACATGATCCACATTGCAGAAGGAGATACCTGCACAATGAAGAGTTTGAGGGTGCGGATTTTCCACTATCACTATCTTATCTGTGCAGAGATAGATGTAATGCAAAGGTGATCCAAGACGACTGGTTCCTCCTCCCAGCTGCAGAAGGCTGTCAGGAATCCAGTCTCTGTCGGAAACCACCTTAAAGCTGACCGGCACAGCTTGTTTTTCACTCGGCCTTTGTTTTCCTGGACTTACCCACAAAGCGACAGGTCAATGATAGGTACCAACGCATATCCACCAGGCTAAACCTGCACACTATCTCTGGGGCCCACTGCTTCTCCCAGATCTCCTGCCAAGTTAGTCTGGGGCCGCTAAGTACCCAGTTACCGAGTGTGGTTGTGGCGAGACCTGGTAGAAGTCTTGGTAAGGGAGAGGCTGTGTGCTGGCAAGGAAACTCACGCACTTGGCTGCTTCCCACTTTACAACATGGGCTAGCCAGCATCAGCGAGCTGTAAGCAAGAGGGTTGCAAGCACTACTGCGCACATCGCCATATATATATATCACTCCGTTTGTCTTGTCTTTTTCCTTGAAGGGTTTTTGCCCGAGATGTTGAATAAACTGTTTTCTACTCCCTAAGCGTCGTTTAATTTCTACCTGGATGTTTTTCCCGTCGTTCCTCCTGGATTTTCCGTGATGTAAACCGTGTTCTCCCGGATCTTGGATTTTAACCTTGCCTTCCTGGTTCTTGGATTTTGTAAACCGTGCCTTCCTGGATTTTGTTCGTCCAACCTTGCATATATATATATATATATATATATATGTGTGTGTGTGTGTGTATGTGTGTGTGTATTATATGCAGATGCTAACTGATATTTGATTTCTAGAGTGTCGAAATGAACATATAATTCTGAAATTGATTATATTTGAATGAAACTACCCTAATTTTAGTTAAAGAATTCAAAACTGTAATTATTTCTTCTTTAATAATTAAAAAATAATAAAATCTAATAACTATTTTTCGTACTTATTTTCTTTTCTGTTTAGTAACAATATAATTCAATAACATAACAGCCATTTTCAATACATTAATTCAGTAATTTTGTAATAAATGGAATTTAGGAAATGCGTCACTCCTGTATTTGATAGTTTTATATGGGCAGAAAAAGAATCTACGAAAATACCAAACAAAACCCCAGTTCTGACCGGCATAAACCAAGAATAGTTATGTGATGAAAGTAGTTTCTTTAGGCTAAACGCAGAAGCAATATATATATATATATATATATATATATATATATATTACATGGAGAGAGAGGTAATAAACTTGGAATTAAAGGTTACTTTCTTTAACTGAGAACCATAACCATAACCATCTTTTGCACTCATCTTTCTAGGAGCTTACAACTTGCGGTACGGCAATCAACACCTCCACTTAAATAACGAGCTAATGAGGAAGCCTCTACATTGTCGCTCGATATACTAGAATTAGCAACCAAATCACACCACACTGTCTCAACAATAGAACGATAGGATGAATTGGATAACGTAGTGCTACATAAACTCTCTGAAAAAAAGATAATATACTCATGACTGGAATTCCTTTGGTCCTGTATCTGCTCCATGAAGGCCGACCTAGGGCTACACTACGACAATAAACTGTTCGATAACAAAACTTACGAAATTATAACAAAGCAAGTGCCGTCATTTATGTCAAGTAATATAGTTAAATAGTTGCTATTAAATTTTCTATTTCATTTCTCATAGATTCGCGCAGAACATTATATTCAATAAAACAGTTCGCGCTTAACAATTCCCTAGTATAACACTGTTAATGCTTTAAAAAGAATTAACCACAAAATTAATTTGCTACGTAATTTCTTTCAAATTAAAACAATGCTACTCTTCAAGGAAGGGCATATGTTTGATTCAATCAACACAGCTATAATATTAGAACTTCTTTTATCGTAAAAGTTGTTTGACTGAATAAGGTATTGGAATACCAGCTACTAATTGAGTTATTTTTTATTTAATTAGGATGCTTAAAACGGTGTCTGATTTAACACCACCACCTGAACTTTGGTTAACTTTAGTGGAGATCGCTGAGTTGTAAATATTCAGACCAGACCTACTGTGAACATTAACTTGCAGGTATTCCGGCTCTACGCCGGTCTCATCAATTTCACCATTCCTGTATGGCCTGAAAATCTCATGGTCACTGATCCCCCTCACATCACTAAATTATTTTAAAAATAGAGGTATCCAGTTTTATTTTTGGTCAGGACATGTCTTTCTGTGTGCCTCACTACACTTAGTTACTAGGTATAGCTAACAAATCAACAGGAAATGTTACCTTCAATAGACTGATATCCTATCCAGGGAGAGAGTTATGACTCATCCATTTAGTTTCAGAACGACAGAGCCAAGCAACTGCTATAAGGTACACTAGAAGTCTTTAAAAGCTTGCGTTATTGTCCCTGTGATGATGAATTTAACCTCTTGGAATCTGAACAAAGCCATATAAAAATATGTCAATCAGATGAATGTGTATTGATTTCTAATCTAGGCACAATGTCACACATTTGGGGAAAGATAACTGTCAATTATATCAACTCCAATATTTGATTCGTACTTTATTTTACCAACCCCGGTGGATGAAAGGTAAAGGTGACACAGGAAGGATTTGGACACAGAGCATAAAGGAAAGTAACTAAATACACTAAAAGGCATTTTCTCCCGATGCTCTAGCAGTACTGCTAAATGAGGCTCTCATTAAATAATATATTAGCGAAGATTATTTCGAATTGTTTCTCTCCCTCTCTCTTTCTCTCTTGCTCTCTCTGTCTCTCTCGCTCTGTCTCCCTCTCTCTCTCTCTCATAATGTACTTTTTCATATTCTAGCTGGTAAAATATGTCCTTTTATCATATTTCGTTCCCTTTCTTTTATACGTACACATACATACATACGTGCACACACACACGCACGCACGCACACAAACACAAACTCACACACATACACACATACACACACACACATATACAAACTTGCTTATATAACAACAGGAAAACATGGAAAGAATAAATACATTATTGTATTATAGCCAGCAATATGGATATGTAAATCCAGTGATAATAATAATTATAAATAAATCCTACCTATATATTGTAGAGAATGTGATGCATTCATTTTTATCTATTTATTTTACTTTTTTATTGTCTGTTACTTTCAAGTTGTATCAACAATATTGGTATTATCAAGAAAAAAACTGATACTATTGCATTCGAGGAAGCCTTTGAATCATTAGAATAAATTAAACCTTAACCATGTGTTTTACTAATTATGTCCAATAAATTAATATTTAAATAATAATAATAATTGTTTCTAATTTAGGCACAATGCCAACAATCCGCAGTACTTGACTGGTACTTTATTTTATCGACTAAGAAGGATGAAAGGCAAAGTTGACCTCGGCTGGATTTGAACTCAGAGCCCAGTGAGCCAGAACGAATACCGTAAGGTATTCTGTCCGACACGATAACGACTCTGCCACAATAATAATAGTTTCTAACATGGGCACAAAGCCAACAACCCCATTACTTGACTGGTACTTTATTTTATCCCCCCCGCCCGAGGAATGAGAGGCAAAGTTGACTTTGGCGGGATTTGAACTGAGAGCGCAGTGAGCCAGAACGAATACTGCAAGGCATTTCGTCCAACGTGCTAACGACTCTACCAATTCGCCAATAGTAATAGTAATATGACCAATGTAATCCAAATTAATCCGATAATCTAGATGTAAACGTCAATGGGTTAAATAATCCAGTGAAATAGTGTCAGAAAAAAAAAAAACTCATGTCTGAAATGTCGAATATAGTCCCTTATTTCCTACAGCATAACACTAGTAATTATACTGTGTACTCTTGTTTGCTAATTTATTGTTGATTTGTTTTCTTCCTCATAATTGTTCACTAAATTAATTTTTCCCCTTCATTAAGTTCAATTTTTCAATATGGAAGATGAAATTGAATTTAAATGAAGTTAATTTATCCTCCTAATTGATTACAGTTGTTAAATGTCAAAACTTGTGAAGTGCAGAAAATGGTTTTGATTTAATGTAGAATTCTATTGGCTTCAGGCACTGAAGATATATGTGTCCATCCCTGTCTTATTCGTACTGTTCATTAATAAGCTTCGCCAAACTTGACGTGAATAAAATATCTTTAAATGCAACTAAAATAAATTACACGTTATTTCACGAGCCAACGAAGAAGCTTCTATGTGATCGTTTGACCTGTAAGAAATAGCAGCCATATTCCCTCAAATCACACCCCACCGTCTAAAAAAAAAAGACGTACGCATTGGAAAATGTTGTCTTGCATATACAAGAAGACAGGAGGCTCACGGCTGGAATACATTTGTTTATGGTTCTATTCGTTCTGAGCTGACTTGGACGCTAAACAGCAACACATTATTTCAGAATAAACTGTAAGGTCGTTGTATTCTTGCTAATAAATATTTTTAGTATTTCTTATTTGTCAGTCTTTCTCTGATACATGCTTATTCTTACTAAAGAATACTTTCTTTTTTTGCTATATGTCAGAATTGAATTTAGGATTATTATTGTCCATACATCGATTGGTTTCTCTTTTCCAACTCTATAGATGTGATCATTTTGAAATGTGTTTCTCCTCAGTGAAACAGTGAAGTGTTTAAAGTTAAAATTTAAGTTGTGCAATAGTAACCAAAACAGAAACAAATCAACGTTCATTGGCAAGAAGCAATCATGCCTTTTAACATAATAATTCCGTGTAAGTAATTTACATCTAGCTAACAGATAATGAAATGTTTATTTCCTATTATTGTTGGATTGGGAGAATTGCTAGAGCATCGGAAAAAATGTTTTCCGGAATTTAATTAGGGTCCTTTATGTTTTAAGTCCAAATCCCGCTGAAGTCCACTTTGCTCTTAATCCTTCCGGAGTCGATAAAATAAGGCACTAGTCTTCTATTAAGGTCGATTTTATCGACGAAACCATTACGTAAGGTCTTGTGCATATGTTAGAAATGATTACTATTATCATTAGTCGTGACTTGATTATTGACAAACTCGTTAGTGCCAGAAACAATAAGGTCGGCAGTGTTTAGTTACGACATGTTCAGAGTTCAAATTACGACAAAGTCAACTTTGCCTTTAATTATTCCAGGGTAAAAGAGCTTACAGTACCAGTTGAGTAATCGACTATACCCTCCCCTATAAATTTAGGACTTGTGCCTATGTTAACATCATTATAATTAATACTAGTCAAGAGAGTGGTGGCTTGGCATAATGAGTTTGGCATTGTTTTTCTTAATGGTTTCGTCAGGGAAGGAAAGGCAACACCCATGATCCTTTTTGAGGGACTCCGATATTGGTGTGAGTAATGGAATACCGTCAGACAAAAGGAATACTTACAATCTTTAGTTACCTCTCATTAAGTCCTAAGTTCAAATCCCATCGAGGTCAAATTTACATTTTCACCCTTCAGGCTCGATAAAATAAAGGACCAAGGAAGTACTGGGGTCGATTTAATCGACTTATCACTTCCCGCAACCTTTCTGACCGTGTGACTATTTTAGAAACAATTATTTCGATGGTTGAGGGCGGTGGATTGGCAGAATCATAAGAGCGTTGAACAAAATACCTTGCTGTATTTGTTTCCTTCCTTTCCATACTGAGTTCAAATCTCACCGAGGTCAACTTTGCCTTTCATCCTTGAAGGGTTGATAAAAGAAATGTACCAATCAAGTGCTGCGGTCGATTTAATCAACTTCCCCCTCCTCTAAAATGTCTGGCCTTGTCCCAATATTAGAAAGTATTATTATTATTGTGTAATATTTGGAAATTTGGACGCTCCCCCTAATTTCTGACCTTGTGCCTATGTTAGAAATGATTATTTTGAGAGTTGCAGAGGGAGTGGTGAACGGCAGCTTTGGTATGGTGCCAGATTAAGTGTCTTCTTTTATTTTGATAAATCCCTTTTTCGGAGTTCAAATCCTACCATGATTGATTTTGCATTTCATCACTTCGGGGATGATAAACTAAGTAAGTACCAATGCAGTACTAGAGTAAAATTAATTGGCTATGTTCTTTAACCAAATGTGTGGCCTTATGCCAATGTTAGAAATCATTATTATTTTTTTTAACTCACTTATGTTGCAAATAATTAGATTGTTTGCAGCTTGCGTTTGTCTTTGACTTAGTAATCTCATTAATATGATGTCATGACATTAAATTATCACATAATAGCAATAAATGTTAATGTTTGCTTTTGACCAGACTTTTAAAATTTGGCTTGATTTTACATATTTATAAATCAATATCCACACAGGTCAAAGGTTATTTCTTGGTTTACTGAATTGTTTGAATGTTAATATTATATTTGTAACCTTGTTCATATGTGTAGCTTCCATTATGACTCCTTAACGATTGATTATTGATATTGGAAATTTACACTTGAAGAAATATGTTGTTGCCAATTTTCACTCCGTTACTAATTCTTGCAAATACTCAATTTATTCTCTCCTTCTGATACTATTCCCCTTTACTCCGAAGTAAGTAAGGAGACAGTTTGCTAATTTAGTCTGACTTTCTTTGCAGCTTTAAATATGAAGTGTGTATTTTCTTTATGGTCATTCGACTTGCTAGGATTAGTAGCCGAATCTCACTTAAATTACACTTTGAAAAAAGAGACGACACATAGTCATAGATAAACTATAACTGAAAATGAGACAATATGTTTAGGGCTGGAACCTCTTTGAACATAGCCCTGCCCGATTTGAGCCAACCTTAGGTTAAACAATAACAACAACGACATAATAATGAACCACCCTTATTCCAGTCAACTACATCATCAGATGCGATGTTAGTCCACCAATGGACAGTGGCTATAATATAAACAACATCCACTCAGACACTGAGCAACAACAAACCAGCCAATTGCTGTGTGGTTAACAAATTCACTTCGGATCATTCATGTGGCTCCAAGTTCGATCCCATTACGTAACGCTCTTGGCAAGTGTCTTCTACTCTAACAATAATTTGTGAATAGTAAGAAAGAAAAGTCTTTATGTGAAATATAAACAGAAGCATCACAGTAAATAGAACTGGGTGGTCAGGAGAAAATATGGTTATTGGGAATAAAAACAAAAGAAAGAGATGGAGGAAGAAGAGAGAGAAAATGATAGAAAGAAGTAAGAAATGAAGGACAGAGCATGGTGTTTAAGAAGGTATGTTAAAAGATCAGTTAAATTTGTTCATACATTTCTGACTAATCAAATGAAACCACTATTTAAATGAACAAATTGATCTCTGATTGGCTATAATGTGTTATAGGGATAATTCACATGCAATAGGCGTGTTTTTATAAAAAAAGAACAATGTATATTTAATTGAGTTAATAATTTAAAGACTAATTGTTCATTATTATTTCGAGTTATAAGTACTTATAAGTATGGTTGTAATTAAATTAAATATCAATAGTAATTATAGGGTTCCATTAGTTTAAAGTTAAATGTTGACTTCCAATAAACAATCTTAAAACTCAACTGTAAAGCGATTGCCATTAAGGATAAAAAGGCTTACAAGCTAGGTAAACATCAATTCAAAACATAATGTCTATGAATTAATAATTCTTGAATATCTAGAGAATCAGAATTCTACATTCAAGAAGAACCGGTTTGAAGTAATACGAAGGTGTAGCATTAAACTTATCTATAATGGATCAACATTACCATAAAACCGGAAAGCATATTAGGTAATGCAGAGATACACATCCCTTTTTGAATACATTCATACATGAGATTTATACAATTACTGTAATTAAAATAACTAAGAAATAACAGAAAGATTAAACAATACAGGTATAAAATATTTTTCCCGACATATCTTCCAAATTTAGAAAGCAAACATATATAACTCAATTCAGGGACAGCCTCACCGATGAGTTCCCTGAATTGAGAGGGGGCTTATACAGGGACAATGCTCTATTCGTCCTTAGAAAACGTAGCGGCCCGGCTATGGAGCGCACGAAGAAACAAATTAGGAAATTCTACGCTAGATCGGGCTTATCCATAACCATGGAGGATAGATGTAAGGTAGCTAATTTCCTAGATGTGACACTGGAATTAGATACCAATCTCTTTAGGCCTTACCATAAGCCTAATGAGAATCTCAATTATGTGCATAACACGTCGAATCACCCGAGGGCAGTGATTACATCTATAGTCAAAAACGCAGCCAACAGAATTTCCAAGCTCTCGGAAAATATAGATATTTTTTACAGAAAATGCTGGATACTACAACAGGGCGCTGGCTAGAGCCTGATATCGTAAAACGATATCTTACACTCCTAGAAACAGTAGATCCAACGACCGCGTAAATAATCGTTTGGCAAACACCAATAGCCCATTCTGTCCCGGTGATATAGTTACCACAGTTGACAATAGTGGGAGTGATAGAATAGGATGTATACCCATAGACAGAAGGATACCCAGCAAGCACACAGATAAGAAAACACGCAAAAGAAATATAACATGGTTTAACCCACCGTGGGGCACACAGGTTAAGGCACCAATAGCAAACATATTCCTTAAGATTCTCGATAGAAACTTCCCGGCCTCACACAAATATCATAGTTTATTCAATAGATCCACAGTTAAGCAATCCTATTCGACCACCTCAAACCTAGCGGAGAATACAGCACTCATCAATAATAGGATCCTCAAGGAACGATAGTAGTTCTACATTAGCGCACCCTCTGACCACGCAACTAAACACGCTTCGGCTATATAATGACCCATATATCCCTAACATACTACCTAAAGCCCCAATTATACCGAATTTGCATCCACCAGCAGCCGATTCCATATCTGGGGCGGTGGACAAAAGATGCAACTGTAGGAACCCCCTCGAATGCCCTCTTGCAGTGTTTTGCCTCCAGAAGAACGTGGTATATAAATGTTCGGTTGTAACCACGGCAGACACGAAGCATTATATCGGCGCGACGGCATGTACCTTTCAAAAAGGTATTACTCGCATAAGCACTCGTTTCCCAACCCCACACGAAAGCACTGCACTTCTTTGGCAGAGTACGTGTGGAGGCTCAAAGATTCGGGCACTAAATACAGCCTGGGTTGGGCAGTGATTAATACTGCCAGTCCCTACCGTGGGGGCGGTTTTGAATGTGTCCTTTGCTCTACTGAGACCCTTTAAATCATTCGCAGCAAGGAGTTTCTCCTGAACAAAATGAATGAGATCCTCATATCGTGGCCCACAGATTGCCTAAAACATTTAGAGGCTGTACGAGCATCATCACTTAGGCCCATTTAACATACATACCATAAATCCTTCCCCGAAAATCCATTAGATCCATCATACCGTAATCTCCTATTACTGGTTAGATTCAATAATCACTTAGGTCCATCACTTAAGCCCATTTAACTAGTATACACGTATACCACAACTCATTCCCTGTAAATTCCTTAGAACCCGTATACCTTAAACTCATATAGCTATTTAAATCCTAATATGGCCAGCCTCCGTTCTATAGCATGTCTAGGCCTTAGCGATTTGTATCAATCCAAATAGCATTATTTTTTTATTATTATTTACTGCTTTAAACAATGGGAAAATCTGCGTTCTGGGATTTGTTTGTATATACATTTGTCTGTATGTTTTCATGTGTCTATATGGTTGTGTGTGTATGAGTGGGTGTCTGTTAGTATATATATATGTGTGTATATATATATATCTAT
>JAOPJM010001604.1:11485301-11501254 GCA_027124095.1 Muusoctopus leioderma
TATATATATTTGATGGTCTAGTAAACCCAGACTCCACAGTTAATTATAATACTCAAGAAGGGTTTTGACGTCGAGAATAATAATATTATGTATTACATTGAAATATATGTGATTCCTTATAGATAGCCATATGCTTGGCTAGAATGGGATCCTTCACTAATTCCTATTAAAGTGAAACATATATGACCATCTGTAAGGAATCACATGTCCCAGAAATAACTATCTATTTCAGTGAAATCGGACAAAGTTTTTCTGGGTTTTTTTCTGTTTATCATGTTTAATGTGTTAAAAATGTATTTTATTTTATTCTCTTTCAGAACACTATTAATAATGAATAAACAAGAACGCATCTTTGTTGTGACATCCTGTATTAAAGGAATGCAATGTAATGAAATCATAAAACAATATACACGAATATTCCACAGACAAAGCGATTCGTGAACCTGTGAAGACATTTAAAAGAACTGGATCCGTACACGACGAGGTAGGAAGAGGACGCTGAAGGACAGCACGTAACAGTACCGAACAGGTACGACAATTGTTCGAGAATGAACCAACAACTTCGGCTAGGGAGGTCAGTCGACGACTCAACGTTTCCAAGTCAACAGTTCATATAATATTGCGTTCGACACTGATGAAAATGTCTTATCACATTCAAGTACTGCATGCCCTAAATGAAGTGGATTATCGAAATCGAGCAGCAAGGTGTGCAGAAATTGTGGATCAAATCGAAAATGAAAGTTTAATGTATAAGATCTTCTTCAGTGATAAGGCGACTTTCGACACGTGTGGTAAAGTCAGTCGACACAATTGTCGTATCTGGTCCAGTAAAAACACATCTGAAAGTCTTAGAATGGTAGAGAGACTCTCCAAACGTTAACGTGTGGTTTGGAATATTCTAGATTCAAAATGTATCGCCCATTCTTCTGTGAGGAAGCAACAGTAAGAGGTACTGTCTACCTCGATGTGTTTCAATAGTTTCTCGTACCACAGCTTCTTGATGATAGCACTCTTGATAATGATATGTTTCAACAAGATGGAGCACCATGTCATCATGTTCTAATTGTTCGCGAATACCTCAACAGACGCTTTTCGAATTGGTTTATTGGACGTGGAGGACCTCGACCTTGGCTTCCACGTTCTCCGGATTTGGCGCCCCTGGATTTCTTTGCATGGGGTTTCATAAAAACAAAGGTTTATCACCAAAAGATCAATAGTTTAGCTGAACTTAAAGAACACATTCAGTTGGCAGTGCGGGAGCTAACACATGAGATGCTTCAAACGCTAAGAAAATATTTAAAACTTGCAGGGATACAGACGGAGCACATGTTGAAACTTCTCAATAAAGTTTTGACTTATGATTTATTAATCTATATATTTTTGTATCATGATTGATTAATAAAGAAAATAATATCAGTTTTTAATAAATTTGTCCGCTTCCATTGAAATAGATAGGTAATTATGGGACACCCTGTCTGTATATATATATATATATATATACCACACAACAAAGGTGTGTACAGTATATTTAACACTCTTGTGTACACGCAAGTGTGTAACGGTGATCGCTGTGTCTTTTTTGCCTCGAAGAACATATTCTCCCTATATGCATTCTTTAATTGGGACTCTTTGTTCAAATCCAGCCATATACAATTTTGTCTGATATGAAAATGTGATGTAGTAGCACAGCGTATTAAGATTTGTTAAAGTGTTACCAACGTAGCCGTACTATTATAGAATGATATTATAGGTGGACTATCCTTTGCTCTCGTTCCGTAGTTATGTTTGTTTATTTATTTATGTATACATTAAAATAATAGATACAAGTAACAGGTAACAACTCTCTAAGTATAAGAGGTGTCAATTGTATAACAAAGAATATAGTTTTCAACAACGTTCTCTCCCAGGACTGTCTATGTTGACTTTGCACAATCTCAAGTTTCATACGCTTCAGAATAAAACAATTTCAAAAGAAATTAGGTATTTCACAGTTGGTTCTTTATAAATATCCAACAATTGTATAGTTTTCAAAACAATTGTGGGATATACTTAGATACTGATAGTAATTACACTACAAAATATGTACAGTGATTACATGCATGCTTCATATCATAGAATATTCCTTTATATTCTACCTCTGACTTGAAACTATTTATATTGTATTAGATAAAATTGAAAGAAATTATTGCAGATACAGTCGAATCATGAATAAAAGTTTACAATATTTCATTTCGACCATCTATGCTATGAAGTTCACTGTGGCCAACTTTGCCTTACTTCCCCCTTTGCACCATAAGATTTGCCCCAGACATGCATCAGGTGTTTTCCCAATTTGTTACCAGGTGAATAAATGTATTTTCTGGTGAGTAAACTGATGATCAAATATATTCCAGTTATAAACATCCTGTCTTTTTCGCAGTCACAGTGCGAACAGGACCAAATTATTCCATACGTCCATGTTTTCTGATGTAGTAGAGAGCGATAGTGATGAATTCTCCATCGGTTTCAACGATGAGCATTCAGTTTTTCATTCAACTGAATGTCCGACTCGTGAAATTAAAGTCGAAGTGGCTGAGTATTCCATAAATACATATCCTAATTCCCAAACCGAATCCACGTGAAACATTAAGAATGTAATTTAGAGTGATTTCGCTGGTATTTTTAGCATGTCAAGCAATCACGTATTGTGAGTGTTTCCGTATTAATCACTAATTGCAGTATCATTCTGATCTGATGATAAAACTGCTTCAGATTCTACTTGTCTTCAGCTAATTCTTTTTCCATTTAATTTGTTTACCATTGTATATCCACGCTGAGAATTCTAAATCTGTAGAAATATTAACAATTCTATTTTCTTCGCCAACAGGTAACCTTGTACATATACATAATGATACTTTCATCACTACATCAGCAAGTATAGTGAATTGTATCCTTCACCGATGAAGTCATAAAAAGACCAAAACATCTCAAACATCGCGTATCCTACTAACGTAAATAATTAAAATGATATTAGTCATTGACTGGTATTTTTTCGCACCGTATAAATATTTCTAGTTAGTTTCTAATGTTCGGTGCATTAAATATGCTAACACTAACTTGATAATTGGACAGTTTCAAGTAAATATTTTAATAATTGTTTCCTTAGTTGACAGCAAAACATAGAAAATATTTGATTATGTTTTCCAACGTGAAGCATACGATGTAATTTGTTATACTTAGATAAACATGCTCAGTCTTACTGTTGAAATTATTTTCTGAGAAAACCTACATAAATGAGCTCACATAAAAGCAATTTTGAGTTGACTTAGACTTCCTTTTGGTGTAGTGTACCTAAATACATTTTCTCTAAATGTAGTATATAGCCTTCGTAAACGTTCTGTAACGTGCAGAATGCTGTGACTCATTAGGAAAATGAGTAAGGTTAATTATACAGTTTCCTTCACATCTTACGGCGTAATCAATTTTGTATATCTTAAAATGTAGTATGTGTAATTAAAATCTTTTTTCCAGAGAAATGTTTCTTTCTTCTCATTAAATATATATTTATAAGACATGAAAACTGCATCGGTTCATATAACATACTTCAATTTGATAAACGAAACACGAAATTGGAAATTAACTGTTAATTTGAAGCTAACATCCAATCTCGATTGTATGCATTCAATTGCGTTTCATTATTGTTAATCTTGTATTCTCCCTTACGAATTTACTAAAATACATTTTTCATTAATCTGACAAATTAAAATGCATTGTTTAAATTACATCTGGCTTGAAAATTAAATATTTCTTCCCCATGTGCATGGATATCTTTATAGTGTTCCTTACCTAAAGCATTACGAAGTTATTTACATAAACTGCATACAACCAAGTTCAAGATCAAAGTATTGATGTTACGCATAATTTATAACGTTTGCATCACAGACATCAATGAAAATGATATTGAACCAGAAACAACTGAAATGTTATTATTAATAGTATCTTACAATTTTCCATTAATAAACCTAACTTGTTCTAATGTACACCCTTCCAACTTCATGGACCAAATGCCACATAATTTTGATTATAACAAAGGCCATATCAAGCCTCCCAACATCTCTCGTCTACTACAACCCATGGATCAGCAAGTGATAGCAAATTTTAAAAAAAAGTTCATACAAGGCATCTATTCAGGGCTTGTTTTGAAGCGACTTCATCTGTTAATTTAACATTAAAAGAGTTTCGGCGTAATCAATTTACCATGCTGTAAGTTTCAGTGTGAAATCATTGAGAGGACTTTCTTCTAAATGCATGAACACTTTTGGGAGAGCATATGGCTTAATATCTTTCAATGAACTTAGAAATGTTTGAGACTGATCATGTAGTTGAGGAAAGGTTATGTTGGGTAATTGTATAGGACTGGAGATGAACGAAGAGGACATAAATGACTCGGTTGAGAAGCACAGAGGAGAACTGTCCATCAACGATCTGAAGTAGATCATTGGAAAACGGCTGAATACATGCAACAATAACTGAACTCTGAGGTGGAGAACCACATTTTAAAAAGAAGCATATCAGAGCAGATGAAGAAGGGGTTTGTGTCTGTCGTGAGCTCACAGATGCTGTGAGTACGCATCGCACTATATTAACTTTTGAACTGCCTAGAAGAATATACTGCAGCAATCCACTCCGGATAATGTTTTAGAAAAATGACCCAAGGACGTTCTACCTCTGCTGTTTCTTCTTCATTATCAGATCCATATGATTCTCCTACAGATGAATGTAGTCCTCCAAAGATTTAGAAGAGATGACTTCTCTTCGTCTTCTCAATAATTTATTTCTCATTTACCACCATGTTACCCTTCACTTTGGCTGAAGAACCTGCGAAACACAAGTGATAATTTGTTTGATTGTTCAACCAAGCAATTGTGTAGACGCAAGAAGGCCGAGACTCATTTTGAATTATTTCACGTTAATGATATGTATCAAACTGAAAGTAAACAAAACAATATATCACAGGGATTTAAAGTGTCCGTGAATTTAATTAAATGAATAATTAAATTCTTTTACGATTTAATTAATTACCTTTTCCATGTTGCATGTGATTTATGTTATATATCATGTAATAACACCTGTTTATTTTATAAATGTTTATTTTAATTTCCGTAAGCTTTTATATCTTCCTGGAGGAAATTTTTTAAATGATCTGTGCAATTTTTAATTTATTATTTTTTCTTTCTGATTATTTATTCTTGGCATGTAATTTATTATTGTGCTATTATGAGGTTGTTTTTATTATATGCATATATTTTCTTTTGATGAATTGTGTTTTATTAATTTTTAATGGATGTTTAGGGTGTAGACTTTCAGACTCGGCTGAGGTTTGGAACGAATTAGAATCGTTACCAAAGGGTCGACTGGGCATCCGACCATAAAATACTTCCTCACGAAATCTCCGTCCAACCCATGCTAGCATGGAAACATGGACATAAAGTGATGATGATGAAGGTGATGATATATATATATATATATGGCGTAATGTGCATGAGTGTGTGCTATTAATGTTCATATCAAGTTGTAACCCATATGCTCTCTAGAATATATATGTGCTATAACAGTAGTTCTATTTTCTATATTCTAGAAGTTTTGTCAGAAGTTTTGTATGAACTATAGAAGTTTTGTATGAACTATAGACGTCATATCATGATATATATATTGAACGTATTTCGAGGACATTAATAGTTACGTTAATTAATTTATGTTAACATTTTCTGGACACATTTCTAAATTATATATTCTAATAGTATGAACTATTTCCGTCACTCATTTTATGACGCATTTTTATATGCTAATGCGTTGATTTTAGATTCGTTTATAAGTTATTCAAAGTAAGTAATTCTAGATTACTGATACTGCTTCGGTTGTCTTTTTAACCCTGAACATATGTATACCGATGCCTACAGGATATAAAGTGGACGCGGAAGCAATTGTAGAGGGTTGTTGTTCCACTGAGGAAGAATTGGGTGAAGTATTGAGTGAGCACACGCAATAAGGTAAAGAGGAATAGGAGATAGGAGTGTTTTGGATTAGCCTTGCATTGGTGAGTATCTAGTGTGCTAGTTCAGGAGAGCAGATAATGATATAGTACCGATTGAAGAAGCGAGTTTAAAGGGCGTACACGTGTAATAGTAGGGCAACTTAAAGGTTTTCACCTCTTTATATGGTCGAAAGCTTTACAGATGTCAATTGCAACGACATTTATTTTGACAAACATCTCCAGGATATTGGAGGATTGCTGAGTGATCTACAAGATAAGGTCCCGGTAGTTCGAGTCCTACCATGTCCCACTTGAGTGGTAGACACGATCCGTCACCCGGTTTAGCCCTACCAACTAGCCCTTGGGTGACTTTAGCGGAGTCCACTCTGTTGCAAGCATTACGGCCAGGTCTCCGATGAGAGACTACTTTCCTGCCTACCTCCTGATAGTATAGGATGCTCTGAAAAAAGGGGATGGGCACTTTTCTTCCTTACTGACTAACCGATAAAAAAGCTACAATCGTATCTATGTCTAATTTTTAGTATACTTGTAATAATCTACTCTAATTAATATATTAGGACACGGTGGCAGAATCGGTAGATAGAGAGAATAATTGAATGCCTTATGGGATTGAATAACATTCCTTTATGGTTTGAGTCCAAATCCTGCCAATATCTACAAAATATCGATAGAACACTACCAGCCAAATACACTTGTAGATATGATCGATTGTTTTCCTTAATAAATGTTTGCCTCTTGTTACTGGTAGAAATCGATATTATGAGATATGCAGTTACTAGTATTTTTAAGGAAAATTGTTACTATTTAAAATTAACCAAACATTTTAAATCGACTAAATGCCGATTTAATGCTAAATAACAGGTTTTGTGAATAGTTCCATTTTAATTGACCAGAAACTTTTCTTAATGCGTTCAACTACAAATTATACTAACAGATAGGAATTGAAATCAGGCAGTAACTAGCAGTGATTTGCTGAATATATAAACATACAGAAAAATGTAGATGAGATAAAAGAGATGAGAAATGTTGAAGGGAGAGCATGGCAAGAAAATTATACAGGAATAATAAGTATAAAGGGGATGGATATTTGTGACATTTCCTATGATTCATGTCATGATAATCGGAATGAGTGCTAGTAAATCAAGGAATACAAATTTGTTGAAAACCTCTGTAACTATCATTAATCTTAGCGCTGTATCCATGATTAATTCGCATCCATGATTTAATTGGGATAACCAGCTAATTATCTGTCCTAGATAAATAAAGAACATTCGAAAATAACATGAACATTGTTCAATACTTAAGAGCTTGCTAATGAGAATCGTTAAACGTAAAACGGCTGGCGTTGATGAACATGATTAATTCACAGCTGTTGGAAGGTGTCACTGAATCTACACCCGAAGCGTATTTCCATTTATTGCCAAGATAAAGAGAATATTCATTCGAGGTTTATTTGAACAATCTATAGATATATTTAAGGGAAAGATAGCGTTGAGTCAAGCTGGTGACCCGTCTTCGATTTCTAATTGAAGTCATTTATAATACTTTTGCAAACTGTGAATAAATTATTATTTATATGTTAAATACGTACTTGGCTGAGTGGATATCTTTTTCGAATAATTACTAAAAGATTAATCGTTTGTATTTTGTAACCTAAACTACTTGTGTCCATAGCCAATTCTCAACAAATATGTCTACCTGTTTTCAAATAAGTAAAACAACTGGTACCGGCTGTAGAATAGTAACATGTGATACGTTTCATTGCAGGGCTAAGTTCAATTCGAATTGGTAGAGTTGTCAGTGCGTCGGAAGAATATCTTGCAGTATTCGTTTCGCCTAACTACAATCTGAGTTCAAATCTCACCGTTTATCCTTTCGGGGTAGATAAACAAAGTAGCATTCTTGGGTGGTGAACTGGTGGAATCGTTAGAACGTCGGACGAGTTGACTCGTGGTATTGCGTTGAGAGTTCAAATCCCACGTCTTTGCATCGTTCTGAGATCAAATCTCGCCGTGGCCCTACTTGGGTGATAGACTTATCCGTCGCTTAGTTTAACAGTACCATCTTGCCCTTGTGTGCCTTTAGTGGAGTCCACCTTGTTGCAAGCATTCGGGCCAACACTCGGATCTAACGAACTATCCTCCCTCCCCGCCACCAGTCTCGGACGCCCAGTCCGTAAGAAAGCATACATTAAATAGACCATCGTCTTCTCAGTTAAATTAATTGATGTCCATACCCTTACAGGTTGAGACATCAGATATAGCAGCATCGGCTCCAAATAATCATGGTGTTCTGATAAGGAATAAACAGTATACTTGTACAAATCCTTGGGCTACTGTTGGTTCCGAATACGAAATAATCAGATACACCGGCTCGCTTTATGATCTCTTAGATGGAATAAAAATAGCAGTTGAGAAGCTAAAAGGTGATGTCCATGTGTAACCTGTGAGGTATCACTGATGAAGTATTAAAAATGTCGTAACTTCTCAATGACTTGAACGCAGAGGAAAAAGAGTCGAAAGGTGGTGGAAAAGATGGAACAACAGAGCACTGATTAAAATATATTATACCGTTTAGTTCCTTTCATCTGAATTCCGAGAAGAAAACTCACTAGAGTTCATATATATATTTACCTTTCATCCTTATGCTGTAAATAATGTAAATAGCAGTGTTGCTCTGGATTCAATTAATAGACCATCCCTGTTTCATAAAACAGAATAAGATGAAAACTAATGGAGATCACAACTGTTGTGTAGCTCGAGTAATGATGTTATACTGACAGAAAGCATACTAACACGTCCATTCCAGTTATCACCACCTTTCAATGGAAAATGTTGAACTATGACTGCAGTAACAACTAAGAGGTTCAGCGTAAGGTGATATCAGCTATAATAAGAATCAATTTGAGATAGAAAGGAGATACAGGCCCGTTGGGTTTTGTCGATTTTCTGTCTCAGATTGTTAATTATAATGTCTAATATCTGAGAGTTTCCGTATTAATCACTAACATATAATATCTGAGTGTTTCCGTATTAATCACTAACTGCAGTATCATCCTGATCTGATGGTAAAACTGCTTCATATTCTACTTGACTTCAGCTAATTCATTTTCCATTTAATTTGTTTACCTTTGTATATCCACGCTGAGAATTCTAAATCTGTAGAAATATTAACAATTCTATTTTCTTCGCCAACAGGTAACCTTGTACATATACATAATGATACTTTCATCACTACATCAGCAAGTATAGTGAATTGTATCCTTCACCGATGAAGTCATAAAAAGACCAAAACATCTCAAACATCGCGTATCCTACTAACGTAAATAATTAAAATGATATTAGTCATTGACTGGTATTTTTTCGCACCGTATAAATATTTCTAGTTAGTTTCTAATGTTCGGTGCATTAAATATGCTAACACTAACTTGATAATTGGACAGTTTCAAGTAAATATTTTAATAATTGTTTCCTTAGTTGACAGCAAAACATAGAAAATATTTGATTATGTTTTCCAACGTGAAGCATACGATGTAATTTGTTATACTTAGATAAACATGCTCAGTCTTACTGTTGAAATTATTTTCTGAGAAAACCTACATAAATGAGCTCACATAAAAGCAATTTTGAGTTGACTTAGACTTCCTTTTGGTGTAGTGTACCTAAATACATTTTCTCTAAATGTAGTATATAGCCTTCGTAAACGTTCTGTAACGTGCAGAATGCTGTGACTCATTAGGAAAATGAGTAAGGTTAATTATACAGTTTCCTTCACATCTTACGGCGTAATCAATTTTGTATATCTTAAAATGTAGTATGTGTAATTAAAATCTTTTTTCCAGAGAAATGTTTCTTTCTTCTCATTAAATATATATTTATAAGACATGAAAACTGCATCGGTTCATATAACATACTTCAATTTGATAAACGAAACACGAAATTGGAAATTAACTGTTAATTTGAAGCTAACATCCAATCTCGATTGTATGCATTCAATTGCGTTTCATTATTGTTAATCTTGTATTCTCCCTTACGAATTTACTAAAATACATTTTTCATTAATCTGACAAATTAAAATGCATTGTTTAAATTACATCTGGCTTGAAAATTAAATATTTCTTCCCCATGTGCATGGATATCTTTATAGTGTTCCTTACCTAAAGCATTACGAAGTTATTTACATAAACTGCATACAACCAAGTTCAAGATCAAAGTATTGATGTTACGCATAATTTATAACGTTTGCATCACAGACATCAATGAAAATGATATTGAACCAGAAACAACTGAAATGTTATTATTAATAGTATCTTACAATTTTCCATTAATAAACCTAACTTGTTCTAATGTACACCCTTCCAACTTCATGGACCAAATGCCACATAATTTTGATTATAACAAAGGCCATATCAAGCCTCCCAACATCTCTCGTCTACTACAACCCATGGATCAGCAAGTGATAGCAAATTTTAAAAAAAAGTTCATACAAGGCATCTATTCAGGGCTTGTTTTGAAGCGACTTCATCTGTTAATTTAACATTAAAAGAGTTTCGGCGTAATCAATTTACCATGCTGTAAGTTTCAGTGTGAAATCATTGAGAGGACTTTCTTCTAAATGCATGAACACTTTTGGGAGAGCATATGGCTTAATATCTTTCAATGAACTTAGAAATGTTTGAGACTGATCATGTAGTTGAGGAAAGGTTATGTTGGGTAATTGTATAGGACTGGAGATGAACGAAGAGGACATAAATGACTCGGTTGAGAAGCACAGAGGAGAACTGTCCATCAACGATCTGAAGTAGATCATTGGAAAACGGCTGAATACATGCAACAATAACTGAACTCTGAGGTGGAGAACCACATTTTAAAAAGAAGCATATCAGAGCAGATGAAGAAGGGGTTTGTGTCTGTCGTGAGCTCACAGATGCTGTGAGTACGCATCGCACTATATTAACTTTTGAACTGCCTAGAAGAATATACTGCAGCAATCCACTCCGGATAATGTTTTAGAAAAATGACGCAAGGACGATAAACATATCAGCAGTTATTTCAATCATAAAATAATTCATGTGTCTTATTTCTCGTTGTAAACATTGAATCGAGGTGATTTACCTTGCTATGCTGAACATTAGGGAATATAATTTATAATCTATATATATATGCCTGCCCTGCTACGCTAAGTGAACAATTAACTTGTAGAGATATACATAGCACAGTTAAACACTTTAGTAGAAAAAATATATTTAAGCACCTATGAATTTCCAGGCATCCTGTAGTGTAAATAGTAACGCATTCACCCGACAAGCGATAAATATTCAATTGTTTTTCATTGAAAGCGGTTAAGATGCTTTGAAATCGGGTCAGGCATATTTCAGAATGTTTTGAATTTTCAAAGAAATTTGTTTATTTTAGCTAATGTTTTTAAAACTCATTCGTCCATTACAATACAGATATGCCTAATTCAGATTAAATTTAAGGGGATATTCTGATTATAAGTTCACTTTCATAAATTATCACCAACATGTCAGCACCACGATTTGAAATTGAATATTCTCGGAAATTTAAAACTTTAATACATCCAATATTTGACGACTTAATTAGCAGTTTAAGATAATTTAGTGGGCGTCAGATTTCCAACATTTTTAGAGATAAGTACAAATTACCTAGCACTGTTTAGTTGGCGGGAACCTTTAATTTCTGAGTTCAAATCTCGCCGGGTGGGCGTTGCTTTTCGTACTTATATTTGAGAAAAAATAGGTACCTGTCAAGTGCTGGGTTCGACATGATTAAATATTATTTCGCTCACAATTTGAGGACTTCGGCGAATTAGAAATCAATATATGTTCGGTACCTTATGTTAGATGTGCCAAAATCTCAGAAATTCTAAGGTATCTTTGTAGAATCTAATGTGGAATATGTTCAAAAGAGTATGTTTGAAAGATATTGAGTAATATGCGTTCGCAGAGTATGCAAACATGACTACTTTCAAAATTTACTGAAAAGGAAATGTTGTATGCATGCATTATTTATGAAATCGAACGTTTCTGTCAAGACAATCCAAACCTACAGTGAAACTAGTCGTGCAGTGTGCGTTTATGATGTCCGTATTAAATTGCATAATATAGCAAAAGCAACGATAAAACACTGCACTCTGATATATCCTATATATAATACTATATCAAAGAAAAGGCTGAAGATAATTAAACCAAGTAATTAGGATATTGAAATATAACTATATATATATATATATATATATATACACAGACATACAAATAGAACCGATGTTGTTCTTGGAATGTTCGTTTATTTCTTTATTACACCTTTAGTTTTGTCGTGTGTTTTCTAATACCAAGTGTTAATATAAATGAGTTAATTAGAAAATAGTTATTTTTTTTATTAATCTCCAAATTTGTTTCTAAAATTCTCTTTGAACACTTTCCTTCCTTAATTTCTTTTTAGATTTGAACTTTCACGTAAGTCTCGGAAACTTTTTTAATATAAAATTAATTCAATCATCATTAATTGATATACTATATATTTGTCTTCAATGCCTCTTATTGAACAAGTCCCTCTGATGTTTGGTAATATTTCAAAAGAAATATTATAGCAACAGTCTGGCGAAATATATTTTTTGTGTTAATAAAGTAATAAGCTGACAGGAAATTAGTAAACTATTATGGATGTTTTATATTATGCCAAATGATTTTTGTAAAAAGTCTGTGACACAATTTATTTGTAATGGGCAATAACGGGAAATATAGCTTTTTCAATTAACCTCCAGATGGAGAATAAATGTTTGGAATTCACCCCTTTAGATATATATCTAATAAAATGAATATTCCATAGAATGTATTTTTGTTATGTGATTATTCTACCATTAATGAGTTAAGAGGGTATTTAAACCTGGTATGACTGAATTTAGAGCTTGTCCACACTCTCTTCAATGCAAATACACTAAGTACAATAGCAGAGATACTCACAATGTATATGTTCAAGTAAGTAAATATTAAGAATTTATAGAACAAAGACAGAATAATTATTTTCCATCTATGCATGGATGTTATAAAATAACTACGGTAGTAATTCTTTGAATCTGTTATTGTTTTCAGTCACTAGCCTACGGATATGCTGACCCAACGCTTTCAAGATATTTGGGATATCATATCGACATCAATACATATTTCAGTCTTGTACTTATTCGATCGATCTATATTTTTCACATGAGTAACTTTTACCATTTGATGTAAAAAGGATGCAACTCGTTGCACCGTTTTACACCGGTATACAAAAACCCACAACAAAAACCCACAAACAAACACCCAACCAACCGAATCCCATATATATATATATAGTACACTGTGTAACGAAATTTGCGTACGTTTCACACCAATATGGAGGAACATTAGGAACAAATCACAAATAAATGAATACCTCTCGTCAGCTGCCTTCTGGTGGTCTTTTGCGATTTCGGTACTTTAACACAGCAGTATCATTAACCACTACTGTACCAGTAGAAAATAATAAGATATTACTAAGGAATGAATGTGATAGAACAAGACAATATACGATAAACATGGTGGTCGTTTAACGGCGGGGAAGGCAACACAAGGAAGATTGTCTTTCGAAGGAAGACAACACAAAATAGAGAATATTAATATAAAGGTAATGTTAAAAAGTTAAAAATAAAATAATATTCTGTCAAGTGCCGAAGAAAGAGGAAGGGCGATGTATGCTGTACGAAAACCAACATCGAAAGTGGCTGAAAAGACGAAAGCAGAAGTGAAGGCTAAGAGACCAGAATTAAATTCTAGGAGGAAGGAGACAGAATAGAGAATTAGATAGGAAGGGGAGGGAAAACAGAGAGAGGTAAAAGGATGAAGAGAGAAAAGAAAAACAGAGGAGGGGGAGAAAGGTAGTGGCAGAGAAAATAAAAGCAGGCTGAGAGAAACAGAGGGACGAGAGAGAAAGAGATGCATTAAATTTGGAACAAAACAAACAAAGGAAATCATATACGCATAACTCTCCGTTAGCTGCAGTCTGGCGTTTCTTTTGTGATTTCACTACTTTAACCCGGCGGTATTGCCTATTCAACAGTGTGCCTGTTGGATAGGCAATTTCATTACACAGTGTATATATATATATATATATATATATGTTTATTTGATTCGCAAACGGAGAAACTGGCTAGTTTCACGGGACATGGGCGAACCCTGAACCGATCTTCAAGTCTCCAATCGCCACGAATGTTCGAGGCACTGAAAGAAGAAGAAGAAAAAGAGAAAAGAGAAAAAAAGAGAAAAAACGAGAAAAAACGAGAAAAAACGAAAAATGGGAGAGGGGGAGTTATTTTTAAAAAAAACACAACTATAAATAAATGTATGCTAGTTATTCTGAAAATCGAAAGAAGAAGAAAAGAAAAATAAGGAGAGGTTATTTTCGTCGATCTTGATACTAGAATGACCTGCTACTGGGTTCAGACAGAGATAGGAAGGGGGGTGGGGGTGGTGGAAGTGGAAGGCGCAGGAGAAGATGAAGAAGAAGAATAAGAAAAAGGAGAAGATGGCTGTAACTGCTAAGGAGAAATTGGCTATAACTTCTAAGGAGAAATAAAATATAGATAAATGTATACTCGTTGGTTTTGATCCTAGAATGAATGACAGAGAAAGGATGGGGGGATGGTAGTGGAAGAAGGAGAGGAAGAAGAAGAAGAAGAAGAAGAAGAAGAAGAAGAAGAAGAAGAAGAAGAAGAAGAAGAAGAAGAAGAAGAAGAAGAGGAGGAAGAAGAAGAAGGAGAAGAAGAAGAAGAAACGTGAGATAGAATACGGATATAAGAAGGGTGGAGGAGAAGAAGCAAGAGGGAGTGGAAGGGGAAGGGAGAGGCGGAGAACGTGAAGGAGGATAAGTAGGAGAAAGTGAAGGATGATAAGTAGGAGAAAGTGTTTTTGGTGTGACAACTTTTATTCCCTTTAGAATAAGTCATTTTATATTCATTTCCATTTTTTTAAATGTGTTTGTTATTATTCAATCCTTTCCTGAAAGTTGAAACACAATACACTACTTGCCATTGGTTGCCTTGTTCAACCAATTAGATTGCTTCCCTTGATATATTTTGTTGTTACAATATTATACACAATTGTATAGTGTTTGTTATTTAATATTATATAATAGTCTGATAATACAGTACACGCATTACGTCACGTTTTTTTGTTGTTGTCCTAACTTTCCACTGATATTATATAAAGGTGTAAAATTCAGAGAACTTTGCCAAACGATATTTAGTGTCTGTGAGGTGTCATCTGCTTTTTATCGATTAAAAGAAATCCTTTACAGCCATGTCAGGCAGTTATTGTCTGTTTGTCGCCATTTGTCTTGGCATAGCCAGCAATGTCTATACTTTAGACTGGACACTGCAGAGTGGTGAGACGAGCGATGCCACCATCGACGCAACCGTAAGAAAAATCAGAACAAAATGTTTTCTAGCTGAAGACAATTACTTCCTTAGACGAGTAGCAGCTGCCCAGATGAAATGTTTCGGTAGCACAAACACCGTGGGAGGAATATGGAAGGTAAGTGCCAAATTTTTCACATATACACGTACGCACACACGCACATATGTAGACACTCACACACACACACACGCACACACACACGCACACACACACACGCACACACACACACACACACGCACTTGCGCACAAACACATACACGTACACACGTACGCAAACATACATACATACATAGGCGCAGGCATGGCTGTGTGATTAAGGAGTCCGTTTCGCAACCACATGGTTTCGGGTTCAGTCCCACTGCGTGGCACCTTGAGCCACTGTCTTCTACAATAGCCTCGGGCCGACCAATGCCCTCTGAGGTGGGTGAATTTGGTAGACGAAAGCTGTAGAAACCCGTCGTATATATA